>SZYD01002198.1:0-78929 GCA_009363875.1 Mikania micrantha | reverse complement strand
TTCTCAGGTGATCACAGGTTTAAACATATGCTTTTGGATTGCATGCTAGGCGGCCTAGATAGATGACCTAGTGATTTTGGGAAGCACATATTTTGTTAATCATACGAATCATTCTTGGATGTCTTGTACAGCTTACAAGATAGAATACACTGATTCTTTTGTTAGGTTTACTAAGTTAAATTATAAACATTGACATTGTAATTTAACTTGTAAATCCTATTCAATGCTTAATTGTGCTTTAGTGATTCTTAACACTTGATGCTATGTAACAATCTGATCAACCCGATTATCACACCCGATATCGCGCCCCGGGAACCTTCCGCCCGACGGGGACTCCGATCCAACCCCGCCGGCCCGGGGTGTGACATATGATATCATAATCAAATGTCTATTTTCAAATAAAATAAACTGTTTAATGTAGATCGATCAGAATGTTATGTTTGGAAATGGAGATGTCATGAATCCTTCACTCTTTACTGGAGCAGATGGGTTTCACTCAAGGTTAATATTTTTGCATGGAGAGCTCAAAGGGATCGAATTCCTATGATGGAAACTCTTGATAGGAGGGGAATTTCGAATGGTGCCAGTCTATGTAGTTTATGTGGTGAAGGCTTGGAGACTTCCCTTCATTTGTTCTCCTCATGCTATGTTGCAATGATTGTTTGGCAAATGGTAAGCTCATGGTGTAAGATTCAGTCCTTTTTATCTTCTCGGTCCAAGATCTTCTAGAAATGTATATTTTCATTTGCAAGGCGAGCATCGAAAGAAAGAGGCATTTCATGCGGTGCGAGTGATTCTAACCTCATTTTGGTGTATATGGAAGTTAAGAAATGAGAAGATTTTTAAAGGTAAGAGAGCTATTCTGAGGGCTTTTCAAGGAATCAAAACATTAAGTTTTCTTTGGGTGAAGAACAGAACTAGGTAAAATGAACTAACGTGAGAAGATTGGAGTAATTTTGTTTTGTAATTCTAATCATTTCGTGGTTGTACAATTGTGTATTCGAGTTACTTGCTTGAGTTGCTCTTTTAATATAATTGGGCCGTTCAAAAAAAAAAAGTCTATTTTCACTCCGTTCACTAAAACATTAAAGACTTTAAAGTTTGATGATATGGTTCTCTAATAGATGGGACCAAGATGAAGACTAATGATGGCTGCATGATCCTTGTAAAATAAGATTTTTGACACATATAATTTTTTTTTTCGAACGGCGACTCTTAGTTTTGAAGGTATCGCACCCCATCCATAGGAGAGATCTACACCCTACTCCGGCCAATGTGTTGGCTTAACCGGGCCCATTAGGCATCAGAGTTTGGCATGACGTTCGACCGGGAAAACTCCACAGGGCCGACCCACTATTGGGTTTGAGACTCACAGCCTTGATCCATGGGTAAAACCGAGACGGACTCGCTTTGCCCATACAAAGGTCATTGTCCTATGTCCTTCGGAAGCAGCAATGCCATGGCCGAGATTCGAACATGCAGCCTTTCGGTCAACATGTGGAAATACAATAATATACTGAGAAAAATATATTTTAGTATGATAAAAGTTTATAATAATATGCTGAAGAAAGTCAATTAGGTTGATTGTGTGGGATTATTATAATTACACAAGTTGATCCGTAAACTAATAAAAAAAGGCTAAATTAATATATAGTAGTTAAGTGAACGTGACAAGTGGACTGTAAAATATGAAAAACGTTACATTAATTTCAAAGAAAAATATCATATAAACGAGAAATAAATTTATCATGTTAGCTGATCACGTAGTTACAAGACTAATAAAGGATTAATAAAATAAAATTTAATGTTAGGTTGACTTGATGATATATTTCTTTACTCTTTTTTTCGTTTCTATTATAAATAATCGTCAATTTACAAAATATTTATGATCTACTTATTAACACAATTAAATTTTGGCGGTTAATCAAATTATGACTTGAATGCAACTAGCAGCAGTGGCGGCCCCGAGAATTGACGTGGCCAAGACAAGCCTGAAACAGAAGGCCCATAGCAAATTCAAATATTAAAGTAGGAGTGTTCAAAAAAGCCAAAAAACCGTTTAATACCGAAAACCGAAACGTATTCGTAACTAAAAAAATCGAACCGAATCCTGAATTCGGTTTTTGTTTTGGTCTTAGTTGTATCCAAATTCCGAATTCGGTTTTCGGTTCGGTACCTAACCATATGCGAATTTCGGTTTTTAATTCAAATTTTTTATAAATTGGGTTTGTTTGGTAAACCAATTAAACCGAATTCGAATTCAAATTCAAATTTATTATTTTATTAATAATATATAAGATTGAATTCGGTTTACTCGGTTGAATTTGGTTTATTCAGATTGGTTTATTCGGTTTTAATCGGTTTATTCGATTGAATTCGGTTTATTTGGATCGGTTTATTTGGCTTTTAAGCGCTTTATTTGGCTTTTAATCTGTTTATTTCGTTTTAAACGAAATTAGAACCGAACCATTTCTCGAATTCGGTTCGGTTTTTGATAGGAAAAAAATTGAAAACCGATTAAATCAGACCAAATAAAACCGTTAACCGAACCAATTGATATATTTAGTTTAAAGGGCATGAAAGTAACTTTTTTATACTTAAAAAAAATGATTTTTGCACCCATTAAATAAGTGCTTATAAATGTTTTTTTTAGTTTTATTCGCCTTATTATCCTCATTTGAATAAATCTCTATATATAACATATATAAAAACGAATTTTACATGTGGGGCAAGTTTTATAAAAGAAGATGCATAATCAGTCCATATCTAAAAACGAATTTTACATGTGTGGGCAAGTTTTATTAAAAGTTCTGTTCTTCATTTCCCAAATGAACTTTTTAGTTTTAACTTTTATTCGATGTAACTTTCAGTGCATATAATGTTTTTTAGACATACCGTATTCAGGCTGGCTAGTTTGTTCTTTGGTTGGGTAGGTTATTTATGGCTCGATATTAGTTAAAGGTTTTTTTTTTTGGAACGTCAGATTTATATAACTCATATGCTACCACCAAATTAATATAATCTGTCAAGATGCACCACAGATAACACAATTTCAAATTAATTAAGGTTATTTTCTACTAAATAGTTCTTAAAATATATTAAGTTCATATAATTTTAAGGGACTATATTTAGCATCTAGGGACCTACCTTGTATAACTATTTCACGAACCATTTATTAAAAAATTAATGAAATTTGCCATTCAAAAAAATTATTAAAAAAGTAAACTTATATTAATGTGGAAAACTCACTTAGTAGAGGTTTTGTCTATTAGGTAATACATTAAAATGTCTATAGGTGTCATGTTAATACATTAAAATGTCTGAATAACTTCAGCATAGTTTCATTTAAAAAAAAAATCTTATTGGAAGTAATGTTTTCAAAGAGATGATAGTAAAAATAATCAACAAATACAAGTATATTATTGTTGTTGTTATTATTGTTATTATTATTATTATTATTATTATTATTATTATTATTATACCAATGAAGCAGTGCCTCAATACTACTCCAAGGTTCTTTCAAATAGAAAATCTTGAGTTCAAATCCCTCCCGCAGCGAAAAAGAGGTCTGAGGGGCTCAGAGGGTTTTCCCAGTGGGGTTTCCTCCTGCGGTAGTTGTGGTGGCTCATGAGAGGTCTAGGTAACTAGACCTTGGTGACATGACCTGAAAACAGTGAGCTCAAACGATTGAATCTTTACGTTAAGAAAAAAAAGTAAATTATTTTTTTATAATAAAGACACGTCATTGTATCCATGTCAAGGGTAAAACGCGTAAATTACAGAAATCAAAACAAATACCAATTCCCAACTTTATACACTAAGGGGGTGTTCTCGTAATATTCCATCAAATAAATTACGTATATATCCTCAAATAACAACAATAAGCATTTTTGATACAACACATTTTTTTTTCATCTCCGAAAATCAAAATCATGTCCGGATACCCCCAAAATCCCTCCGGCTACGGTGCTCCGCCACCCTCTTCTCAACCCTACTCCTCCGCCCCCTACGGCGCACCACCACAGCCGTACGGCACACCAGCACAGCCCTACGGCGCCCCCGCACAGCCCTACGGCGCACCCGCACAGCCCTACGGCGCACCGGCACAAACCTACGGTGCATCTACGCAATCGCCGTACGCGCAAGTAGCCACTCCCTACGGTGCACCGCAGCCCTCAGCCCCTTACGGTGCACAGCCGCAGACTAAACCCCCAAAGGACCAGAACAAACCCTCATCCTCTCCATACGGTGCTCCTCAGCCCGGTGGAGGTTACCCGCCCGCACCGGGATCGTACGGCAGTCCATTTTCTGCACTTGTGCCATCGACGTTCCCCCGGGAACCGATCCGAACGTGGTGGCGTGTTTTCAGGTCGCGGATCAGGACGGAAGTGGAGTCATCGACGATAAGGAGTTACAGAGGGCGTTATCGTCGTACAATCAGAGCTTCAGTATCCGTACTGTTCATCTTCTTATGTATCTGTTCACCAATACCAACGCTAGAAAGATCGGTACACCTCTCTCTCTCTAAAACTCAGTTTCTCTCTCACACATTAACACACACTGGCTTTGCTGATTCGATCTGTGATTGAATTATGCAAAATTGGACACGTGTCCGTCGCCGCGTAGTGTAGTAGTTGTTGATATAAATTTTGACGTAAGCTAAGCGCGTTGGATATCCGCTCAATAATTTTAGTCAATTTAATAAATATTATTACTATATATAATAAGTTATATTATTTAGTTTTTTATAAAAACTTTATGTTATATATGTTATTAAAAATAAATATTTTGAGAATTTATATATTTGACATGTGTAATTAATATGTTTTTAATTTAAATAAATTGATTAAACGACTTGCTATGATGCATAAGTGTAGATGTGACTTGTAACTTCAAATTTGTAAATACTCGTACAACCGATTTCGGCATGAAACCAACTACAAAATGGAAAAGCAAATAAAAAACCAATCAGATTTCTCTATGTTGAATATTGAAGTCATACTAAGTCAAAGGGTGTTATTTGTTAAGTCAGTAAAAGTTGAAGGGTGTTAAGTGTTTTTCCTTTGATTACATTTGTTAATAATCTGTTAACCACTATTAGTATAAGTGGTGTTTGTTAAGAAGTTGTTAGGGTTAAGTTTCAGAAATATTTTGTTGTTTCTGATTTTGATTTCTTTTCTCTGTAATCGATAATTCTGATCAATTGAAACTCTCAGATTGATTTCAATATTGTTGTTCTTTGAATTGTTAAATCAACAATTGGTATCAGAGCCTGGTGGTCGAGGCTCGAATTTGAAGAACAACGAAAGGGGAATTGAAGGCTGAAGATGGTGTCAACAAAGTTTGAGATTGAGAAATTTGATGGCTAAGAATGATTTCAGCCTATGGAGAGTCAAGATGCGAGCACTACTGGTGCATCAGGGGCTCGCAGAAGCATTGACCGGAGGAGAAGCTAAGGTACCTGATGGAGCAACTGAAGCACAAAGAAAGGAGGTAACTGATAAGTCGAAAGAAATGGGGGTAAAGGCCCATAGCGCGATTATCCTCAGTCTTGGGGATCGTGTACTTCGTGAAGTCTCAAAGGAGACGACCGCTGCTGGAATTTGGACGAAGATGGAATCTCTATACATGACGAAGAGTTTGGCAAATCGTCTGTATCTCAAAAAGAGATTGTATACGTTTCAGATGAGTTCCGGAAAATCTATTGAAGATCACACAGATGAGTTTAATAAACTCATATTAGATCTGGAGAATATAGAAATTGTTCTGGATGAAGAAGATCAGGCAATAATTTTCCTCACATCTCTCCCTCAACATTATGATCATTTTGTTGATACTCTTTTATATGGGCGAGAGTCGTTAACAATGGAAGAAGTACTTTCTGCCTTGAACTCTCGTGAGTTGAAGAAGAGATCTGACTTGAAGGATGAAGGTGGAGAAGGGTTGTTTGTGCGGGGTAGATCTGATCAAAGGGAACAAAAGGGATTCAAGAATAGAGGGTTTTCCAGATCAAAGTCAAGATTCCGCAAGAGGTGTTATGTGTGTCAATCAGAGAAGCATCTGAAGCGTGGCCCTGAGTTAAAGAAGAAAAAGGGTGAGTCAAGTGGTGCAAAACATTCTAGCAATTATACTCATTCTGATGAGAACTCGGATGGGTATGATAGTTGTGATGTGTTAATGGCCACAGAAGGAAATACTGGTGATGGTTGGGTTTTAGATTCAGGGTGTTCCTTTCACATGACATATTTGAAAGATTCTTTTTGTAATTTGGAAATGAAGAAACAAGGGACTGTGAAACTTGGTGATGATAGATCGTGTGATGTCATTGGAATAGGAGATGTTGTACTAAAATTGAATAATGGAACTGAGATAAAGCTGAATGAAGTAAGGTATGTACCTGAGTTAAAAAGAAGTCTTATTTCAATGGGTACCTTTGAAAAGGAAGGAATGTATGTATGTTTCAAAGATGGTAAAGCAAAGGTAATCAAAGGATCTATGGTGGTGTTGACTGGGTCAAGAAGGGTAATAATATTTATCTTCTTGATGGTGGAGCTGTTATTGGTCGAGCTCTGAACGTTGTCAGAAACAGTGATAGTCAAGCTACTTTGTGGCATAAAAGGATGGGTCACATAAGTCAACATGGGTTAAAGGAATTGAATAAGCAGGGAGTGTTGGGAACCTTGTCTGATTGTGAAATTGGATTCTGTGAGACTTGTATTTTGGGAAAGGCCCATAAAGTCAGATTTGGAAGAAGTACGCAGAAGACTAAGGCAAGGCTAGATTATATGACAAGTAACTTTGGGAGGTGCTTCTTATTTCTTGTCTATTATAGATGATCACTCGAGGAGAGTGTGGGTGTATCTTTTAAAGGGAAAGAATGAAGCCTTTGTTAAGTTTGTGGAATGGAAGAATTTAATGGAAAGACAAACTGAAAGGAAAGTGAAAAAGTTGCGTACAGATAATGGTTTGGAATTTTGCAGTAGGGAATTTAATGACTATTGTAAAAGGGAAGGCATAGCAAGACATCTTACTGTACCAGGGACACCGCAACAAAACGGGCTTGTTGAGAGGATGAATAGGACCTTACTGGATCGTGTAAGGTGTATGCTGGAGAATTCGGGGTTGCCGAAGTCTTTTTGGGGTGAGGATGTGACAACAGTGGCATACCTCATTAATAGATCACCAAGTGCTGCTTTGGATAAAAAGACGCCAATGGAAGTTTGGGCTGGAAAGAAGAGTGATTATGCTCATTTAAGAGTTTTTGGGTCATTAGCATATGCTCAGATTAGTCAAGGGAAGTTGGAATCCAGAGCACAAAAGTGTGTGTTCTTAGGTTATCCTGATGGAGTCAAGGGATATTGACTATGGAGGTTAGAGGACCCTAAAGCAATTGTTAGTAGAGATGTTGTTTTAAAGAAGATGTGGTGTATAAAGATCTATTTGGCAAGGTTGAAGTAGATGGTGTGCCTGATGTGTATGATGATGGAGTTCGAATTGAGGTGGAGGAGTCAAGAACAGTGAATGATGGTTTGAGAGATACTACTCAAACTTTTCCTGTTGATCATGATTATAGTGTAGCTAGAGATCGGCCTAGAAGAACTGTTGTTCCTCCTCTAAGGTATAGGGATGGTGATGATATCTCAGCTGTGGCTTTTATGGCTGCTAAGATAGAAGATCTGTATGAACCCTTGACATGTGAAG
Source organism: Mikania micrantha (assembly GCA_009363875.1). Classification (NCBI taxonomy): domain Eukaryota; kingdom Viridiplantae; phylum Streptophyta; class Magnoliopsida; order Asterales; family Asteraceae; genus Mikania; species Mikania micrantha. Next base: position 71,228 of record SZYD01002198.1, on the reverse strand, counting down.
ATGCTATGAGGTGCAGTGATAAAGATAAATGGATGTCTGCAATGAAAGATGAAATGCATTCATTAGTCAAAAATGGGACTTGGGAATTGGTAGATAGACATGTTGATAAGAAACTTGTAAAGTGCAAATGGTTGTTCAAAATAAAGGAGGGTGTTGATGGTGATCAGCCTAGAGACAAAGCTCGGTTAGTTGCGAAAGGGTTTACACAGAAGGCTGGAATCGACTATACTGAGATATTCTCTCCAGTGGTGAAGCATACGTCTATTCGATTAATTCTTTCATTGGTTGCTGATCAAGATTTGGATTTAGAACAAATGGATGTTAAGACGGCATTTCTTCACGGGTATCTGGATGAACAGATTTTCATGGAACAGCCGATGGGATTTATAGTTCCAGGAAATGATAAGAAGGTGTGTTTACTTAAACGATCATTGTATGGGCTGAAACAGTCTCCAAAGCAATGGTATAAACGATTTGATGAATATATTGTATCTCATGGGTTTCGAAGAAGTGAGTATGATCCGTGTGTATATGTCAAAGAGTATTCTTCACGTTGTTTTGTGTATCTATTGTTGTATGTAGACGACATGCTCATTGCTTGTAAAGATCTGATTGAAATTGAGAGAACAAAAGTCATTTTGATGCAAGAATTTGATATGAAATGTCTGGGAAATGCTAAGAAGATAATAGGTATGGAGATTTTCAGAGATCGAGATCATAAGATTCTAAAGGTAACTCAGAGGAGTTATTTGATTAAAGTCTTGAAAAGTTATTCAATGGAGAATTGTAAGGTAGTAAAAACTCCATTGGCTCAGCATTTCAAATTGTCACTAGATGATTCACCGGCTACTGTTGAAGAGTCTGCTTGTATGGCTGATGTTCCATATGCTAATGCTGTGGGAAGTCTTATGTATTTGATGGTTTGTTCAAGGCCTGATATTGGTTATGGTGTGAGTTTAGTAAGTAGATATCTTTCTAATCCTGGAAGGAATCATTGGGCTGCAGTCAAATGGATCTTAAGATATCTAAATGGTACAAGGGATGTTGGTTTGGTTTATGGCAGGGAATTGTCTGATAGCAGTTATGTTCATGGTTATGTGGATGCTGATTTTGCAAAAGATCTTGATAAAGGCCGGTCGATTACAGGGTATGCTTTTAAAGTGTTGGGTAATGTTGTGAGTGGAAGGCTAGGCTGCAATCAGTTGTTGCTCTCTCCACAACTGAGGCTGAGTATATTGCCCTTGCTGATGCTATGAAGGAAGCCTTGTGGTTGAATCGATTCTCAAGGGATTTGGGTTTGAAGTTGGATAATCCTATGGTATGTTGTGATAGTCAAGGTGCTGTGCAATTGGCTAGAAATAGTGTGTTTCATGAGAGAACTAAACATATAAAAGTAAAGTATCATTTTATTCGTGACATAGTAAGTTCTAAGGAAGCTGAAGTACATCAGATCAAGTCAGAGGATAATCCGGCTGATATGTTTACTAAGAGTTTATCTGCTGATAAGTTTCAATTTTGTGTTGAAGCTTTGGGAATTGGTTAGAAGTAGCAGGTGTTATAGTATTGACTTCAAAGGTGGAGATTGTTGAATATTGAAGTCATACTAAGTCAAAGGGTGTTATTTGTTAAGTCAGTAAAAGTTGAAGGGTGTTAAGTGTTTTTCCTTTGATTACATTTGTTAATAATCTGTTAACCACTATTAGTATAAGTGGTGTTTGTTAAGAAGTTGTTAGGGTTAAGTTTCAGAAATATTTTTGTTGTTTCTGATTTGATTTCTTTTCTCTGTAATCGATAATTCTGATCAATTGAAGCTCTCAGATTGATTTCAATATTGTTGTTCTTTGAATTGTTAAATCAACACTCTATATATATATATTTTTGATCGGTTTGGTACTACGATGACAAGTAAGACGAATTTCTAACTGTTTCCCCGGATATGACGTTCTAGGTAGGAGGAACAACACAATTGGGGTAAACCCTATGAGTTGGCCCGAATTCGAAACCCAAGATCTCTCATCGAGGAGAGAAGTCAAGGGGTAACAATTAGACTAAAAGTCCTTAGTTGCCGTATTTCTATATATGTTCCGGTGTTTAAGATGATGATTTCATGAATATAATCAGGGGCAGACCTAGCCTTTTTTATGGGCGTCGAGCGACCTCTATGAACTTTTATTTTAAAGTGTTCTACATACGATCTGATCTTAACCAACCCCCAAGAAATTTTGACACCGACCCTCATGAAATTTTAATGACATTGTTGAAGCCCATTTTGAAAAACAAAACTAATAAAATTAAAACTCAAATAACCTAATATGTGACTTAAAAAGATCAAATCTTAGACATAAATAGGAGCAACAAACTCTGATGGTTTTTGATTTACTTTAGTTTTCTACATTTTTTTTGATAACCTGACCCAATTCTAATCGGTCCAAAAAATGAAATATTTAACGACATACAATAGCCCTAATAAAGCTCCGATCCCCATTAAAAAATTTTCTGGGTCCGCAACCGAATTTAATGACTCAAGAGTAATGAGTAAAATGCATGTTATCTGTTGGACAATCAAATGGAATATGCATACATTATTCTTGTGTTTTTTCTGTTTGTATTAATATATTGTTCTTGATGGAACCAGGACCTAAAGAATTCACTCAAGTTTTCTACAGTTTACAGAACTGGAGGGTGAGTTTTAACATTTAACACGATTCGTTATATCGTTATTTCAAGAATTTTCATGTGAATAATTTTCTTATTTCTTGTTAATGAAGGCAAATTTTGAGAAATTTGATCGTGATCGCAGTGGCCAGATTGATGCCAACGAATTAAGGGAAGCACTCTTGAGCTTGGGCTTTTCAGTTTCACCTGTGGTTTTGGATTTATTAGTCTCCAAGTTTGACAAAACTGGTGGAAAGAACAAGGCTATTGAATATGATAATTTCATTGAGTATGTTAATTTATAAGATAACCATTTATATATTTTATCTAAAGTTTTGATTTTTATTTAATTTGGTTATATCTAACATTGTTCTTGTTTTATGGTTTGATGATTTCAGGTGTTGTTTGACTGTCAAGGTATGTACCAAACTCTAAAACTACTATTCTTTTTGTCAGGTTTTGATTAAAATTTAGTTATATCAAATGGCTTGTCGGGTTTGGGTCAAAACAGGTTCAATCATATAGGATTGGGTTAATCTGGTACCATTTTTGTGTTCAACCCAACCCGACCTGACCTGTTTCACCTGACAAGTGTTTACCCCATTTAACATTACCCGTTCCCCTGTTAATTTCTTTTTGAGTTAATTTCGCGGATATTCCTTGTGTTATGTCCAGATTACACTGATGGTCCCTAACTATCAAAAATTACATCAGTGGCCGAATAGTTTGCAAAAATGTAATACAGGTGGTCCCTGGATTGGATGTATGTCAGATTTTGGGGTTAATAGGACCATTACAAGTTAATAGGTTGAAATTGACACAAAATTTTGTTGCAAGACACACCGACTTAAAATCAAACAATGTAGAAATTAAAAGATATGTTTATTGTGATTTCAGGGACTAACAGAAAAGTTCAAGGAGAAGGATACAACATACTCGGGGCATGCTACCTTTTCATATGAAGCATTCATGTTGACGGTTTTACCCTTCCTGATCGCTTAGGGGGTGTGTATCTACACTGCTTTAGCCTCTCATGAGAAATTTGTTTGTTTCTTTGATGTTTCCTTGAATTTCTTTTGTTTTATGATGTGTTGGTTATAATAAATTTTGTCAAGTTCTTTATGTGTAAGGGCAAATTTGTGAATTATTGAAGGTTGTATGTAAGGAAGACATGAATTTGAAAATTGGTTTTCGCCAACTACCATTCCCATGTATATAAAAATGCCTAGACGTTGATAACTTGTGAAAAACTAGAATATGCAAGAAACAATTTAACATTATACCAAATGCACACACACATAGCAGCCTGAACTAGGGTATTCAAAAAATTCAAACTCTGGAAAAATTTTAACATATACCAAATATATAGCCACTTCAAATATATAGCCATCGTATATATAGACAGATATATATATATATATATATATATATATTGGGTATATATAATTCGAAAACCACTTTTTAGCGTGAAAATCATTGGAAAAAAACATTTATTAATTTTTTACATGCTTTTATTATTATTTAGCACACATTTTTATAAAAAAATAAAAAAAAAAGCATTGAGTGGATTTTTTTATAAAAATATTTTATAAAATCATGTAAAATATATATAACATCTGGACGGAGCGTTGCACATATGATTGAAATATGATTTTCAGTACTTTATATATATAAATAATTAATTATATAAATATAAGAATAAATAAAATACTCGATTAGGCTCACGAGACCGTTCGAAATCGATATGTGAATCTCGGGAACGATAACTAAACGAGACATATTTCGAGGCTCGAAATTGGGCTAGAGCTCGTTTATGCTCGGCTTATTCAAACTTTTTACAGAGCTCGCGAACCGACTTGATTTGTTTACTTATGAAGAACCGGTCCATTTGCTGCTGGACCACATGGTTAAATCTCCTTACATAGGGTGATTAGGGACCTTAGGGTCAACTAAAGATAACTCTTCCGGCTTCGTTATCTATCGTGGGTTTAGGCCTTTGATCAACGTGACAATATGGCGTCATCAATTGATCTTCAAGAAACCCTAAAACCCTTTCATCAAAGAGCTTCCGATGCTGAGGTATGTTTGCCGTAGTCTACTCGTCGATTTTAATTTCATACGTTTTATCGTCTTCGTAACTTAGCTAATCAGACTTCTTCCATCATAAATTCATCAAAACTCTCAATTTTATTATGGGTTTTGAATCTGTATGTGTAATAAACCGATGAAAATCGCTAATTTCATATAGTAATGAGTCCTGCTTCATCATCCTGTTTCTAGGGTTTAGGGTTTAGCTTTAGATTTCATTTTAGCTTAATTTTTCAAGATGTTTTGTTAAGCTTGATGAGCATACACCATTGATACCGGATTCAAGATTTCAGAAGCCAAATCCAAATGCTTGTTTGTGATCAAAAGTCATTAGTTCATATGGCTGCCAACAGTTTTTTTAGCAATGTGTATATGCTATTTGTTTACTATGCCTTTCTTTTTATTATGGGAATTTTTTTTATATTTTAGAGAATCAGTAGTAATTATTATTTTGCAACAAATAACCTAATTGACTATCAAGGATAGGATATAACAACAACCTTACCCAGTATATTCCCACTTTTCAGTAAGGTCTGGGGGAGAAGGATAGATACAAACCTTACCCCTATCCCAATTGGGAAAGACTGACTGCTCCAAAAGAGTCCCCGGCTCAAAGTTATCGTTTGAAGTTGATTATCTCAATGATTTTAACGTTATTTTCATAAAATAATTAAAATAACGTTAAAATTAGTGCACTTTTACTTTTGCCCCTTAAGGGTCCACACATATATACAATGGTTGTCAAAAGCCCTCAGGCACTCGTCTAGGCCCCAAAAAAAAGCCAGGCTCATGAAATGCGCCTAGTGGCAGCCTAGGCGTGCTCCGGTGGCTTTCCGGCTAGATTCCGGCATAATTTTGGAATATCCGGCAAAGTTCAAAAAAATCCAACCATAAATCAGTCTAAAACAACCATAAAAAGGCTTTATATTTTAAAAAATATATATAACTAGATTTTTAATTGTTTTATAGTTGGACTTTATATATTTTTAAAAAAATTTTAAGCTTAAAACATCAAACCTCTAAAAATTGTAACTTAATACTATGCGCCTAGTTTAAAAAAGTGCGCCTTGTGCCTTTGACAACTATGATATATACATTATATGCGTGCACCGCAAAAGGGTCCAAACAAATATACATTATCGTTTGAAGGATGGGATATAATTTTGTCATAATCTTGGTGTATATATGCCAGAAATCTTTAATTAAATCCTGTTTAAAGTAGTTTTGAGCATGCTATGCAATCGATACGAGATCTGTTTTCGTTTCATGATGGGCTTTCTGTTAGCTCATCACTGATGGTGCTGTATATGATCAATACAATGGTATATGTTTATTTATTAATATTTATTAAATCAGCAAACACACACACACACAAACATGCGTATTTCCAATTCTTTAGATTGAACCTAGCTTTCTTTAACTCAAAGAAGTTCATCTAAATTGCTAATGTTTGATTTAAAGGAACGGTTGGAAAAACTTGAAGCTGCATTTGCTAAAACAAAAGGTTGGTTCCTAAGCATGTTACTTAATTTACTTTATACACTTGTTCTTAAGTGTATTTATATGATATTAAACCTTGATTTTTTTGTCATTTTGTATGATACTTAGTGGTTGTAGACCCGAGAAATGAGGAATTATCAAACAAAGTAGCTGAACTGCAAAGATTGTTAGAAGATGCAAAATCAGAGCAACTTGCTGAAAGAGAAAAGGTGATCTATTGTATACCTCTGTTTAAAAGATGAAAATATTTTGTTTGAAAAAAATTGAATTAAAAATTTAAGGTATACTAAAAATGAAGTTTTGTTTCTTCAGATTTTGAAGGAGATGCAACGGGTTACTGATGAAAATGCAAAACTCCGTTACCGTATAACTCATCTTGTACGCGCAATTGAGAAAACCGACAGTGATTTAGCATTGAAATGAAAGCTGTTTTTGGCTATTATTATTCGTTTCCACATTTTTCACCATCAAATATCATACAGGCATGATCAAAAGTAAGAACCCTATTTTTCTTAAACTTGTTTATGTTGATTCTCTCTAATTAAAAAAAGTGCATACTATATGAGTTTCTTTTAAATCTAATTTAATGTTCTTTTAAGGTATACTAGAAATTCAAACCCAGAAATGAAAGGAGGAAAATGGTGGTTTGGGTTTAACACCTTATATAGTTATATCCGACCCAACCCGAATTGTTTGGCCCAGGATTTTGGTTTTAAAAGAAGCAAGAAGAAGCTTTGTTTCCAAATTTCGAGGCATAAAAAAATACTAAAAGTTATCTATAGATAATATTTTAATTTCTTTTTAAACACAAAAAAATCAAGATTTCTTGGTTCTTGAAATCTAATCACATGGAATCTTTCCCTTTATTTTATAGGATTTTTAATTCCTTAAAATGGATTAAGTCATTCATGTACTAACAATTTAAAATTATAAACATTAAAATAAAAGCAAATTATTTTGGTCTATAAACAAGAAAAGATCGTTTGATTTCATCACTCGCAACAAGCTTCAATCTTCAAATGTCGATGTCCATAGCTTCTCATGCTCTCTCTCTTCCTTCTATAACTAAATGTAATGAAGGTGAACAAGAAAGGGCCAATATGGCCCTCGTTTTCGATCGATATAGAGCCAAGCTTACAATGCTCCCTAAGGAGAAAGGATGGATTACTGAAAATCTATATATGTACCAAGGCTTTTGGCATCAATCGAGCCGTAGAATCTCGGTTGAAACCTTGATGGCCTTACAAGACACTTTCAAAGCTCATCCAACCGATATCTACTTGGCCACATTGCCTAAATCAGGCACAACATGGCTCAAGGCACTTGTGTTTGCTTTGGTAAACCGAAACCAATATACATACAACTGTCTTTCAACTCACCCGTTGCTCGTCTCTAACCCACATAACTGTTTACCCTTCATTGAAACCGAAATCTTTAGAAACACGCCTACTTATGTAAATGGGCATTCTCCACGTCTCTTTGCTACCCATATACCTTACACATCATTGCCTCGATCCATTCTTGATTCTGGTTGTCGTTTAGTTTACCTTTGTAGAAACCCTAAAGATGTTTTGGTTTCCATGTTTCATTTTGCAAATAAGTTGAGAGACAAATCGCGTGGGCTAATGACAATCGCAGAGGCGTTTGATTTGTTTAGTAAAGGTGTCATGCCGACTGGACCTTATTGGGACCATGTGAAAGGGTACCATAAGGCGGAAAATGTTTTCTTCCTAACGTACGAGGACTTGAAAAAAGATACTGTGAACAATGTGAAGCGACTTGCAAAGTTCGTGGGTCATCCATTCACTGAGGAGGAAGAAGCCGACGGTGCGGTCCAAGGAATCATTAGACTTTGTAGCTTTGAAAGTCTTAGAGAGGTTAATAAGCACGGTTATTTACGTGATGATATCCCTAACGACGCGTTCTTTAGGGAAGGTAAAGTTGGCGATTGGACAAACCATTTAACCGATGAAATGAGTCGTATTTTAGATGAAATAACTGAAGAAAAATTTTATGGTTTGGATATCTCTTGCAAGTCGACTAGCTAAGTGGTTAAATGAATTCGCTGTTAAAACCCCCCCAAAAAAAAAAAGAAGAAGTGTTTAAATGAAGACAGACAGTAGTTATGCACTTATGTGAATAAAATTAATGGGCTAATGCAGAGCCTTACGTCGGTTTTTGATCATTTGATCATATGAGCTTTCAATCCTTGCATTTACAAATGAAGTTAAAGGGCTAATAAAGTAATAATAACAAGCAGTTGTGTTTTGCGTAATTGATAATAAATTCACTATAAAACTAAATGGGCTTGGCCCTATCCAGCTATCTATAAGACTATAATCAATAATTTATAATTCTATAAACATATATAAATGTTTGTAACGATGTTGCACCAAAAATTATTATCACGGCAACATATATAATGTTCAAAATTACAATGTTGAATATTAGTTTTGATTTATTTTTTTATTTTCAAAGTACTAATGAATACTAGTTTTTATTTGATTTTATTATATAGTAAAAATCTGTTTGAAAATTAAAGTTACATATTTTGATAAAAAATGCATTTTCTCATTTACGGTCTGTTTGGTACGAACTACGAAGGAATAGAATGAACGGTGGAATGGAATGGACGAGGGAATGGAATGGATGTCGGAAAACATGGATCATTACCATTCCCTTGTCCTGTTTGGTTACCTCTGGTAATGAAATGATTCATTACTTCTTCTTGTTAAGAAGAAATGAGAAGATGAATGAATGTAATATAATTTATGGGTCGAGTCATGGTTTTAATCATTGTTTGAATCATGGGGCGGGGCGGGGCGGGTCATCAGTCAGTTCGTTGGTCGATTGTTGTTTAGCTCATGGTTCGATCATGGGGCATCTCATGTATTAGGCCATGATTTCGTTTGTGGATGGGGTCATGGTCTTGTTCATGGTTTGGGTCATGGTTTGATTCATGGGTCGGGTCATTGTTTGAGTTAAGGGTCGAGTCATTTTTTGAGTCATGGATCGGGTCATTGTTCACATCATGGTTCAGGTCATGGGTCGAGTCATGGTTCGCGTCATGGTTCATGTCATGGCTCGGGTCGTGGGTCATATCATGGGTCGGGTCATGGTTTTGGACATGGGTCGGGTCATGGTTTTGAACATGGGTCGGGTCATTGGTCAGATCATTCCTTTAAGAGAATGAATGAAGAAAAAACACTCCTACTCCAAGGAATAAAAATCATTAAAAGTGAAGAAATCATATTCCTTATGGAATGATGCATTCCATCCTTATATGGTAACCAGACACGTTTCTTTTCATTCCAACGTAATGACTCATTACATTCCATTATTCATTCTTGTATACCAAACACTACCTTAGGATTGACCTTGTGCTCGTTCAAATGTACATAAAATGACTATCAAATTTTCTTAGTGTTATGTAAATAATTAAGCTTTGGATTACTTTATTATAATTCAAACACACAAACATACATATAAAAGTTTATATCATGTAAAAACTCAATCTTAAAAAGAAAAACCTTAAGTCATATACGAGTCTTTCATTTAAAATTTTGAAAATAAATATATCATACACATTAAGTTACATTAAAATTGATTTTTTTATTCAAGCCTCATTTTTATTCAATTTATATAATATTTTATAATCATATACATGTTATATTTAGCATTACAATGATATGAACATACATATTGATTTATGGAGTTAATAAAATGCAAGCTTATCAAAGTTTAGTTGAACTAAACTTGAGCGTCTTTTTCATATATGACTCAATTAAGTGATAAGGATGACTATTTGTGAGAAATATTATTTGAAGCTACAAGTTTTATTTAAGTTATTGAGATAGTTATGTTTGGGTTGTATCTTAGTCATGTATTTGTTGTTTTGGGAATGATATTTGTATATACAACATAACATAAGAACTTTACGAATGTTACATGCTTGCTTAGATAACGAATATATATCATAACTCATTAGATGAAATAGTAATATTTAATTTAATATTTCTATTAAACAAATACGTTATGATATGCGGTCAATCGTATTTTCGGGTTTTCGTAGAAAGCAGGGGTGTGACATCTATGTATTACATAAAAAGCTGGATGAACAACCTAAAAAATCACAAATCTAATGATAAACATAAAAAAAAGAATAAAACTCAAATAAACTCATGTATAGTTGAAACTTTTTTTAACTAGCACATCCATGTTTACAAATTATCAAGTACAAACGTGTTATATTATAAACGTATATAAATTTATACACTAAAATTTATACACTAAAATTTATACCAAAGGGGCTTTGCCCTAGTGGTACCCTCATGGCTTTCCAAATGGAAGGTCATGGGTTCAAATCCCTCTCAAGGCGAAATAGGGGTCCTTGAGAGGTCAGGGGGTTTTCCGGTGCGGTTTCCTCCTGGGGTGGTGGTGGGGTCTCAACGGAGGTCATGGTAACTAGACCTTGGTGACATGGCCTGGAAACAGTGGTTCACACGTTGAGATCAAATGCCGTTCAAAAAAAAAAATGTTATATACGTTACATAATACTACAAAAAACACAGATTTTAATTAATGTTTGCATTATTGCGTACAACCTTGGTATATGTGTATAGGCTACACTCGTTTTCCAATCTTCCCCCCCTGTGGAGTGTTGCAAGCTTGTCTTTGTATCTGTATATTGTCGAAGATGATGGGCATATATATTTTTTTTAACATAAAATGTCTTTGTCACCCGGGATCTCTCTAACAAATAAATTACCCTTTTGCTTAAAAAATAAAGCGTGATGATCTGATTTACCCGTCCAGAAAGAGACATACAACTAGGATAACATCATTGCTCAACCCAAAACAATATTTACCCGATAAGAGACTCTAACCCAAGTAGGGTTGTTCTTGAGTCAAGCCAAACCGAGCTTGGGGCTAGCTCGAACTCGGCTCGTCTCGGATTGTAAAACGAGCCTGAAATCTCGGCTCGGACTCGGCTCGTTCTTAATCAAGCCGGCTCAGCTCGTTTTTTGCTTGGTTTTTACATCCGTAATTTCATGCAAAGAAAGAGTACCAAACAAACTTACCTTTGACAAACGAATCGCGGATAGCCTGTGAGATGGACAGAGCGAATTGTGGATAGCTTGTGGGATGGACAAAGTGAATCGCGGATAGCATCTGAGATGGACAGAGAGAATCACAGATATCCTGTGAGGGCGCAAGCCTATGAAGGACGACCAACGACTGTGAGGAACAAACGACACGAGCTTGTTAGAAAGCGATGTGAGCAACAAATTGTGATGTGTGTGGCTATGAGGGCGTGATGCTGTAAGAGCGCGAGAAGCGAGCCTGTGATGAACGAGAATCATGAGGGTGTGCATCGTGATTTAGGAATTAAGGTTTCAAGATTCAAGACGTGCATGTGAGTCTGTGACTTGTGAGCTTACATTTTCTTGTATTTATTATTATTATTATTATTATTATTATTATTATTATTATTTCTTTAATATAATATCAAATATGATAAAGTATAGTTAGTTATTAAAAATACCCTGTATTTATTTTATTTCTGTATAGAAATGTTATACAAACGAGCCAACCTATGAGAGAGCTATGATTCGAGCCAGCCTTGGCTCGGACTCGAATCGGTTACAACATGAGCCATATGTAATGATGAAGGTGAACAAGAAAGGGCCAATATGGCCCTCGTTTTCGATCGATATAGAGCTAAGCTTACAATGCTCCCTAAGGAGAAAGGATGGATTACCGAAAATCTATACATGTACCAAGGCTTTTGGCATCAATCATTCAATCGAGCCGTAGAATCTCGGTTGAAACCGTGATGGCCTTGCAAGACACTTTCAAAGCTCATCCGACCGATATCTACTTAGCCATATTGCCTAAATCGGGCACAACATGGCTCAAAGCGCTCGTGTTTGCTTTGGTAAACAGAAACCAGTACTGTTACATAAACAATAACCATCTTTCGACTCCCCGTTGCTTGTCTCCAACCCTCATACCTGTCTATCCTACATTGATACCCAACTTTTCATAAACACTCCTACACAAGTAGACCCACATTCGCTGCGTTTCTTAGCAACCCACATGCCCTACACCTTGTTGCCCAAAACCATTCTTCATTCTGGTTGTCGTTTAGTTTACTTATGTAGGAACCCTAAAGATGTCTTGGTCTCCATGTTTCATTTTGCAAATAAGTTGCGAGACAACTCGCGTGGTCGAATGACATTCGAAGAGGCGTTTGAGTTGTTTAGTCAAGGTGTTGTACCAAACGGACCTATTGGGACCATGTGAAAGGGTACCGTAAGGTCAGTTTACAACACCCAGAAAAGGTTTTATTCTTAACATACGAGGACTTGATAGCGGATACTGCGAACAATTTGAAGCGACTCGCGGAGTTCTTGGGCTACCCGTTCACAGATGAGGAAGTGACCCAAGGTGTGGTTCAAGAAATTGTTAGATTGTGTAGTTTTGAAAGCTTAAGTGAAGTTAACAAGCATGGTAATCTACATGTGGGTATGCCTAATAATTTGCTCTTTAGGAAAGGTAAAGTTGGAGATTGGACGAACCATCTAACCGATGAAGTGAGTCGCGTTTTGGATGAAATCACTGATGAAAAGTTCGATGGTTTGCACATCTCCTTCTCGATGTAACTACGTCGGTTATGAACCAGAATCAAATGGCTTATATTGATCCATAAGTCAATCATGCTGCTTATGTTGAGTCATAACTAAATTGGTCGTTATCTATTTAATCATTGTATGACTTTGTTTCCATTATCGTATAATAATGAAAGCAGCAATCAGTTGTATGCCTCTGGTTGTAAAATTAGCGTTGAAATTGCAACAAAAATTGTTGCGTTAGAAAACTCGTGTATTACACAAATTAAATAATAAATTGTAATCGATTAATCAAATATATAATATGCATCTATAATTAAAGTTGTATTAAGGATTTAAAATATATTCTTTTAATATATTAATATGAGAAAAAATAAAAACCTGAAAAAAAATAAAAATTGACAAATGTCCATTTAATATTGTGAGAGATCCAAAAATAAAAGGTTAAGGAGACATAATGGTTGAAATGAGTATATCAACCCACATACAAATTTTATGAAGGGGTCTTGTAAGGAGTTTCATTAACGTCTATTTCACGTCGACTAGACCTTGTTATGAGAATTCTTAATTCATGAGTTGTATGGAGCTTTTCGGGTTACATGTTTTAAACGGGAAATTAAATTTGATGTGTTTTTATCTCTAAAAACATTTATTTATTAGAGTTTGTAGATAAATGCCATAAATGTTGAAAATTATTACTTATGTCTTTGTCACTATCAATAAGTTAGTTTAATTGTCATATTTTAATAAAACCACACAAAGTGAGATTACACTTGGTACATGTTGTTTTTGTTGTATTTTAATAAAAAACCAACGAGTTCTTATATAAGTTAATACAAATATCAATTTATTAATAATTACACTTTAGTTTCTTTATGAAAATATTTTAATGGATGGTATTGTCTTATGAACAACCAAGAGACATATGATTCTAATTCATCTAAATGTTAAATTTCAATAACAATGTTTAATTTTTCTCTTTGCCATAACTTGATTATTATATAATATTTGTATTAAGTACCAAATCGTATCTTTTAATCGGTCTGTAATCTTTTTTATATTTTAAATATATTCAACAATAAAATTTAACATGACAGGAAAAGTGTGTCGGAAAGACTAAAATATTATACCACAAAGCAACTAAGCTTTTCTTCTAAGTCACATGTACAGTTGAGTTTTAGGAACTACATGTGATGTCGCTTCTTATTGTGGCCCAACAAATCAATTTGCATTTGTGGCCGAAAACAGTTGGCCCAACAGAAGTTCTTCAAGTCCACAACCCTACAAGCCTGTTATTGCGGCCCAAATAGTTTCGGTCCACCATGACCCAAAATCATACCTGAAAAGCGGACCCCATAAGTAGAGGTGGCCAAACTGGTTTTTTTCAAGAACCAGAACCGGTTCCAAACCAGTTCCTAACGCCCGTCGATTCCCCCAAACCGGTTCCACCCAGAACCCGAACCGGTTCTGTACCCGGTTTCACTCACAAATAACCCTATTCGGTGTACCCGGTTAGGGTAGGGTCCGGTTCCGGTTCTTGTTTAAGAACCGGTTCCAAACCGGTTCCACTTTCTTTTTTTTTTACTCTGTTGACCGTTAGACATGAACAAAATCCTAATAAAACCTTAAACTAATCAAACCTTAAAATAATAATTAGTAAAACCCTAAATCCCTAATAAAACATTAATCTAATTAAAACTTAAACTAATAATTACTAAACTCTAATCAAACCTTAAACTAATAATTTATAAACCCTAATAAAACCTTAAACTAATAATTAATAAACCCTAATAAAACCTTAAACTTATTAATAAACCTTAAACAAATCAAAGCTAATAAAACCTTAAACTATTATTTAATTTGATTAGTTTAAGGTTTTATTAGGGTTTTATTAATTAATAGTGTTAGGTTTGATTAGTTTAAGGTTTAGGTTTGATTTGTTTAAGGTTTAATTAGGGTTTATTAATTAATTATTAGTTAAATGCTTGATAAATTTAAGGTTTTATTAGGTTTGATAAGTTAAAAGTTATGAATTGTTTAATAATAACAAATGTTAAAAACAAACATAAATTCATTAATTATTTTAAGTAGTTTAAAAACAAAAGAAAAGTTACAAACAACTAATAAAACATTAAAATCAAAGATTTGTGTCGTTTTGTTGCGAACGACCGATGTTAGCTTCAAATGCGAGTTCTTCGTCGGATAGGCCGGGTGATAAGCCTTCTTCAACTTCTTCGTCATGCACTTTTACTTCAATGGATGTTTCATCTTTGAGGGTTGTTTGATCTTGAATACGATCGATCGAGTCCAAATGATCCTTTAAACATATGCACATTTCTACCGACTCGGGAGTGAGTTTTGTTCTTCTTAATGACAAGACCATGCCACTAAGAGAAAATGCAGATTCCGAAGTTACCGTGGAAGCTTGGACAGTTAGTAAATCACGGGCCATGGCGGCAAGAATCGAAAACTCGGATTCCTTTGCTTTCCACCAAGCCAAAATATCAAAATTGCGATATGACTCGGCCGTCATATCAGATGAGTAATCCGTACCACTATACCGGCCGAGTTCGCTTGAAGGGGTATTACCCCTTTGACGTTTAGGCGTGACGTTTCGGATCTCGTGCTCGAGAAGCACTCGAACTTGATGAGGAACCAGGGGTGGGCATATGTATGTTGGAACCATATTTAATCAAATAAAAGTCATACATAGATTTTAAATTATTAGTAAAAACATTTTTTGCTTCGGTTGAAAAGTTTGGGTATATCTCGTGTATGTCAAGACCGTCATAAATTTCATCTATTAAGCATTCCACCCCCGTAACATTTAAAATTGGGTTTAAAGCGGCCGCGCAAGTAAAAACGGGTGGTAAGTCAAGAAAATACTTTAGTAATTTATTTTGCATCGGTAATATCATGTTAGAAAACATTTCATTTTTATTTTCAAAATTTTTAAAGTTTGTAACCATTAAAAATAACTCCGAAAAAACCAAAGAACTAGTCAGGTAATAAATCCCTGATAGTTTAATAGTTGATGATTTAAAAACTTCAAGAAATTCAGATAATAATTGGATATTATCCCAAGAACTATCCAAAAACGCGTCGACCATTCCATTGTCGGCGAGACTATGGTGAAACATTTGCAAAGTATCTTTTTGTCGTAAAGCACTTTCAAGCATTAGGCAAGTGGAATTCCATCTATGAGGTACATCCCAATTTGCACCCAAAGCAACCCTCCCCGTATCTTTACAAAATTTCATATATGCCATATGTCGTTTCCTACTCTTTTTAAAAATATCATGTAGCATTTGTCTACAACCATTTATAAATGTTGTAACATCATCAGTGCCAATACCGTCTTGCACAATTAAATTTATTATATGTGCAACACATCTTGAGTGAAAAAATACACCATTACATAACGGCAAATATTTTAGTTTTAATTTATCAACCGCCGTCGTATTGTTTGAAGCGTTATCAAATGCCATTGAAAATATTTTATTTTCTAACTTAAACGACCTTATTACATAATCTAAAATTTGAAATAAAAGGTCACCGGTATGTGGATACGGAAAACGTTCAAAAGCAATGGTGCGTTTTATCATTATCCATGATGGCGATTGTGACAACTCACAAATTCCAGGTTAGAATCATAACTCGAAAATAAAGAAAATGAGTGTAAGCGAAATTTCGAAACGAGGCTCCGATTTCAAGATACATTGATTCGAATATAGCGTTAAATAAGAGATCATATATTTTGAACTTTTCAGGTCTTGAAATTATAATGATTGGAAAGAGCTCGAAAAATCGTGAACGTGGGCGAAAACGGCGCGTAAAACGGAGTTCGTATGCTCCCGGAATCGCGAAAACAAAATTGAAAACTAACTAAGGCGGTGGAGGTACGCGAAGGAACCCTTTTAAATCCTCCGCGGTACACGACGGACCAGCGGACATAAAAATCTGCTTTTCTTGATCAGATTTCATTTCTGGTCGAATACTTTCGACTTTCAGGCGAACCAGATCAAGTTTTAACCCCCAAATCTCCATTTTGAAGCTACTAAATCATTAGGATCAAGCTAGGAAACGTATCTACAACTCCTGATCTTCATTTCTATCCGAGAAATCCGTCCGAAAGGGTAACGATTCGACCTCTTCTATTAGTTTGATTAAATATGAATTAGATCTAGATTTTAATAGTGATATCATGGTTACTGTCGTTGATTATTGCCTAGATGATGGCTAGGAATAGTTAGAAATCAAGAACTCGACAGGTTAACGGTGAAATCTTTGTTTTGATCCGTTATAATGTCCGATTATCATGAAACCATCTCATAGATCATAATGGTTTTAACCATTTGATTGTAACAATGGTTGTGATTGTCCTGATCATTCTTTGGAATGATCAATGACAAGGATTAACTATTTCTAAACCTGGAATCCATTGAGAAACAGTTTTGGTGATATAATCAACAACAATACTAATTTGGTTAATCTGAAAATGTCCTGATTAAACCAACAAGTTATAAGTTTCTTAACAAGAACCTAAATCATTTTAGGTTCTCAATTAACACACGTTGTGAGATATTAAGCTAAGGAAAGTTCTTAGAGTCAGATTAAGCTTAATTAACTCATAGAACTCTAATAACATACATGTTTAGAGTTCAAGAACTAGTGATACGAACGTTGTGCATTGTTACTGATTTGAATCAACTCAGGTGAGTTCACAAACCCCTTTTCTGTATTTTGGCTTTTGAACTCGGGGAATGAGAAAACATAAAAACTCATTTGAAGCATCTTGATTATTGTGAAACATGAAACCTGATTTGATCAGGTGGAACTCTGAAACGCTTTTGATGCATTTTGTGAAACATGAAACCTGACTTGCATCATTTGGAATGCTGAAACACTTTTGAAATATTTTGCGAGACATGAAAACGAAAGCGTTGTAAAACATTTGGTTGAAACACGTGACAGTGGGGAGAACACATGACCAAACTTGTCATTATTTCACGGGTTACACATTTGTCGTTAAGTCCCCTATTCTGTAACCGTTAACCGTGGGGGGGGCGTGATTATTGAGAATAGATTCTATTTGTGATTGACAATCCTCGCCCGTGGTTCGTAGCTAAAACCACGACTGGATGTCGAGCGGGCGCTCAATAAGGCTAAACACACAATGTCTTGCGACAAGGACATTGGGAAGGGGCAAACACTGAACTCGTCAGCTCGGTTACGGGAGCCCAGGAGTTATAATTGGACAGTTGGTCAGGAACTAATACACGACATTGTTGGAAGGAAAAATGTTCGCACTGGATACCAATGTTTTATACTTAGTTTGGGGCATAAATATTATTTAACTCTTTTTATGCAAACATTTGAATTGTTTAAGATATATTACATACATTTTTAACAAATAAACTTGTGAACTCACCAGTGATATGCTGATTGTTTTAAAATCATGTTTTCTCATATGCATAATGATACATGGGTGGAGTTGGGAGCTCAATCTTTGGAGACCTATAGTAGAGTCTATGAGAGATAGACTCAACAGTGTGATACATAGCATAGTATATATGTGTAATAGCATTATATATATGTGTGAAACTCAGTTAAAACCATGGTTGTAAAAGTCGCTAGGCGCTAGTCGGGCGGCGAGGTACTGCCTAGGGATTAATCGGCGCTAGGCGGATTGGAATTTTTATATGTAATTTTACAAATATATATTATATACACACATCAATATCAATAATTTAATATAATACTTCAAATAATTTTAAAAAATATACTTAAATATACTAAAAAAAGTACTTTAAAGTGCAAACTTAAACACTGAGTTCAAAGTTTAGAGATAAATTTCGATGTTAACTGCTTGAATTCGATGTTTCAGAGACATATTAAAGATTTTTGATTGAGAAATGTCTAAATAATCATGAAATGGGTCCCTTTTTACCATAAAAAAGTCAAAAAAAGCCAAAAAAAGTCAAAAAAGTGAAAAAAAAATAAAAATCTGATCGGGCCGCCTAGGCCGCCTAGGCCCCGCCTAGGCCGCCTAGCGCCTAGGCACCGCCTAGGCCAAAAATTACACAGAAGGTGGGCGCCTAGCGCCTAGGCACCGCCTAGGCGGCCGCCTAGGCCGATTTTTACAACACTGGTTAAAACTATCATTACATTAGGCTTGTGGCTAATGTAGTTGTAACATGGGTTTGTAATATAGAAACATATGTGTCTTTTGTTGTAAATCATGACTGTGAAACTTTGAAAGTCACACAGTACGCTTCCGCAACGACAAGGGGTGTGACATCGATTCTACCCAATGAGCGGTGACGCAAAGGTAGGATTCGGGTAGATTACGTGGAGCCGACCAAACATCACTAGTTAAGTTAACCCCGTATTTAAATTTTCAAAAATGCAACTAGTTCTTGTTTGGCATTTTTCCACATCTTTAAACAATAACGTCTAAGAGTTTGTCGACTTGCGTGGGTGTAGCGTGGTTGAAGCGTCTCCCGAATCATGTTTGTTAACCGAGGGTTGTCGAAATGGCTAAACGGCAACGCCTCTTGAATCACGAACTTCGTCATTCGATCCCGAACCCGATCAAGGTCATAATTAAATATTCCACCATGAAAATCCATTTGCGTTTGTTGGGACTCGGGATCCTTTTTCAACGCCTTGCAAAATGGTTTGGTGATGTGTTTCTTCAAATTCGAATTCGATTCTTTCCCTAAATATATTCCACAAAACTTGCAACAAGCTTTTATAGACCCATCACTAAGCTCGACCAAATCCCAATTGCACCATATCTCCGGGTTCCGATTGTGTTCAATAACACGAACAAATGATGGTTCGGTGTTGGAACCTTGACCGACCGAAGTATGTGAACCATCCATGATAACAAAAGGAAATGTATAAAGAGTATTGAGACTTTGAGAGTAGGAAACAAGAAAACGAAAAACCAAAACGAGAGATGGAGACTAAACAAGCACGTATAAAGAGCATTTTTTGCGCTTTTTTGGCGTTCGGGATTGCGTTTTGAGTTGTGTGATCACTCCATACCACCCAATACCTATTTATACTAGTTTAGGGTGTTAAAAACGGCTAGATTGGAGCTCCAAACGGTCAAAAAACGGCTAGAAATCGGTCTCCAACGTTCAGATGGATTATAACGGCTGTAACCGGTTCCAACCGGGTTCGGGTAGGAACCGGTTCCGGCTCGGGTCCGAGTACTAACCGGTCGAATGGGAAAAGTGTGGAACCGGTTACTATCTTTCGGGTACTACCGGGTACCAACCGGTTCTTGGGTTTACCAGGTAGGAACTGGTTCAGATCCACCGGGTCGGGTCTTGGAACCGGGTTGGATGGCCACCTCTACCCATAAGTAGAAAAAAAACCGCACCGATGACTCGACAGGGATTCGTAATTTTCTTCTATCAAAAGAAACCATAAAAAGAAAAAAACAAAAAGAAATTCATTGATTGTTGGCATTGGGGTGTAAAAATTTTTGTGTGTCAATCTTTTAATCATTTATTCACAGTTGATATTTACCTTTTTTATTTTAATAAAACTAAATTTTAATTTCCTATTATTTATAAAATCATCAATTTAACTAAAAAAATTTAATCTTAATTTATAATATAATGTTAAATTTTATTAATACTACTTTTCTTTATAAAAATATACAATCATTTAATTAAGTTTTCATATCAAATTATAACAAAGTGTTTATAGATATACGAAACCTAGCAAAAGTTTTATCGTAAAACATTATGGGGTTTTGGATTTTCTCCTACCGCATGCATAAAAGACATAAACTAATTAATAGTATTGAAGTGTAAATGACGTTGAAGTTTTAACTAGAAGACCATTGTTTACCCATTTTGATCAACAAATCAATTTAAATGACGAGGGAAGATGAAATAGAAACATAATTTTATTTTTAAAAAATATTAAAAACAAATTAAAAATGACATTTGACAATTGTAGCAATTTAACTAATTCCATACACGGAGCAAAGCAACAGGGTCGGTGGCCTCTAAGGAAAATCTCCTAAGTTTCGGGTTTATCTTTTAAGTTTAGTATTACGGTTTAGTTCTTAGCATTAGACTCCCCACAGCGCCCACCCCGCCCGGCCAGTGGCCTCCTCCCCCGCCGCAAGGTCCAGCGGGAACACCGCCCCGTAGACCAACGGTGCCCGCCCAAGTCCCTCGCACGGCCCCCGCTCCCCGCTTGAAACAGTGAGTTGTGATTGGCCCAATGATTCTAGCCGCTTGAAATGGTGGGTTGTGTGGGGAAGGATTTTTGTAGGGTGACCATTGTGGGTGTTTAAGGTTTTCAGTGGGGTGATGATGTGGCAGGAAATTTCAGTGGGGAAGGGTTTTCAGTGGGGAAGGGTTTTCAGTGGGGTAACCGCTGTGGATAGTCTTATGTGTTAAGTTTTGTTTTGGAGTTTAGCTTTATTATTTAGCTTTTGGGTTTAGGGTTAGAGTTTAAGTATTGACGAAGGTTCCAATGAATTTAATCAAAGTTTGTTGTCAAATATTGTCATATTCGAATTGTTTTTGGGTAAGATTTTCTTTTTAGTAGATCTCGTAAACTTAAATGACAACTGATATAATCATTTAAATTTTAGATTCTAGGCGATCCATATTGCATTAATTTACGATCTCACTAATCACTATAATACCTTAAAATATAACCATCACACAATGAACACAACCAAAAAAAAGACAATAACCCCAAACAAACAACCAAAAAAAAAAATTAAAAAAAAAACTTCATAATTCACATTTACTTTAAGATTTTGTGGCATTTTATGGTACCTAAAAAATCAATAAACTTGTATTCAACAAGATCCAACCGTTCGCGTTCCGTCATTACACGGAACCCGAACGACTCAGTCCAGATACTAACCATCCCTGGCACAGCCGGCAAAACAAGCCTCTCCACCCCTAACTCTTGCATCTTCCTCTCGATCACGTTCATTAATATCCGACACATCCCTAATCTCCGGTGCTGGAATCTTGTTGCAACAAGTGGAACCTCGGCTGCTTTACAACCATGAACCCGCAATGTAGCCACCGCGACCATCTCGTCATCTTTCTCCAGAACCGCGGTGTAAAAGCCCGTTAAGTTAGACCTTGAAGATCTACCAAAGATCAAATCATGAACCATATCTTTATCTGACCAACGATGTTTTATGGTTTGAAAACACTCGTGCATCACGTCTAATGCAACGGTTAACTTGTTGTATGTTTCTGTGCATTCATATGCGTTGTTTTCGTCCGTATCGAGCCTCAATAACCTCCAACTTAGATTGTATTCGGTTAACCGAATCGTTTTGCCTAAAATCGCCTTAAGCGTGGAAGATATTCGGTCACATTTCTCTGAACATAACCATTTATCAGAATCAGCATTAGACACTGAAAAACCTAAATTTCTAACGCAATGCATGTGGAATTGACGCTCACATTGTGCACACTTGATTTGGTCACGATCGTTGCTATCTCTTGTAGTGAAATTACTAATTTGACCTTCATGACAGATTCTACAACAGCAAGAAGGGCAAAACCAGTAAGCTGAATTAGGGACTTCTCTCATGCCTATGCATCTTGAATGGTAAGAAGATGTACAAGAATCACATAACACCAACTCTCCACCATCATTGCAAAATGAGCAAAAATCATCATTAACTGTTACATAATCGGTCGATTTTGTTAACTTAGGCGTCTTGTTTTCGTGTTGTAACTGAGTTTGGCAATCGAAAATAGACCTACCATCATCAAGAAATATGTTGGCTGCTGGTCTATGATATGTACTTCCAGCATGAGCTTCAAATTTACTCATCAAAAAGAACTGATCACAACAATCACATTGAATCCCCTCATCATAAACCCGCCCTTTTGCCAAAACCCGTCCATCTTTTTTGCAATACGACACTCTTGAACCCCTTAACAATACATTATCTTCGATCAGCAACGAAAGCATGCATCTCCTACGCGTAGATGAACCCTCGGCCTTTCGTTTCCTTTTGTCGCTAGACTTCATTGATCTTTCGAAATCTTGGATCTTATTAGCTTGAAATTGGTCTCTTTTTTGTTGAAAATATAACCTTTCAACATCTTCTATTCGAATCTTTTTCCTGGGTCGATTATCACTCAAAGAATCATCGTGATTTTCCAATTTCAGTACTTCTGGTTGCTTAAAATTTTGAATCCTTGTACCTTCAATTCTATTGTTTTCAATGATACCAGGATCATTATCCACTAGAGATTGGTCTCTTTGTTGTTGAAAACATGAACTTTCAACATCTTCCATTCGAATCTTTTTCCATGATCGATCACCCTTACCACTCAAAAAATCATCTCTATTCTCCAATTTTGTTTCTGGTTCTTCAGGTTTTTCAAGAACATGAATGCATTGACCTTGGCGATCTATAACAGATTGACATGCGGTTCGGAGGGAATAATAAAACCTACCTGTCGGAGAACGGTACCGGAGTTCTCGCCGTTCTGGATTTCGTTGGAAGTAGAAGAAGGACCAACCGATCGCAGAAAGATGCTTTTTCGCCTTCAAGATCAAATCTTTAACATCTGCATTCTTGCTTCTGCCTGTTTGAACACCATTCGAACAGTAATTGATTATGGCTTCTGGGTTGTGTTCCGGTTGATACTTTACATACTCCATTGATGCAGTTATTGAAGATGAAGATCCAAGACGGTGGAATTGATGATCGGCTTCAACCAACAATATAATTGCTCAAGACGGGATTAGGGTTTAGGGTATTTGATGATATATAGAATTAATTAAGGCTTACGAATAAATATTACGATAGTATATGCCCGTAGTTTTAGAACGTCCATAATAACCACCCTCTGAAGTTTTCCCAGCGTAAAATTAAGTTTACGTCACAGGATTTGTAGTTTACTTATTTATTTAGTAGGTTATAACCCGTGTATAATACGGGTGAAGTTATGAAACATATGTAATACCAATGATGTCTTGTTCTATTAAAAAGACGGAGGTATGAGGAAAGTGATAGGAGACCTAGGTCATGGGTTTGATTCTTGATCCCACCTGGTTTCACCGTCCTTTCACCGTCGTGGCTTTAGGCGGGTGCTTGAGTCGGTTTTCCCCGAGAATTGGTGGCTAGTGGGCTAGGGGCTCCATCTGTCTGGACTAGCGGCCAGCTTGGGCATCCTTTAGCCATTGGAGGCCGCGTACGAAGTACTCGGCAGTTGATTAGTTGGTCATTCAAAAAAAATGAAACATATGTAATTTATTATAAGAGTAAACTTCTCTTTTGCTCCCTGTGGTTTGACGAAAGTAACCATTTTCATCCAAATTTTGAAATTTTGCAATTTTCCTCCATTAGTTTCAGAAAATTAACCATTTTAGTCCCTGTGGTTTGACAAAAGTAACCATTTTCATCCAAAGTTTAAATGGACTTTGGATGAAAATGGTTAATTTTCTGAAACTAATGGAGGAAAATTGCAAAATTTCAAAATTTGGATGAAAATGATTACTTTTGTCAAACCACATGGAGCAAAAGAGAATTTTACTCTTATTATAATTTACAAAACATTGTAGTATATCAAATGAAATAAAGATAATAAACATTTGATATATTATGAAGATTAATTATATATTATGAAGATTAATTGCATACAAATAATTAAAATAGTATACAAATCTCCAAAAATTTACTTGTATACAACATTCGACATCTTATTCGCACATTTAACATGTTTATCTAATATTAATAATTTAGTGCAGCTATGTCTTTTTAGAAAATTTCATATTATATAAAAAAATTTTAAGTGTATTTTATAATGAAAACTAAAACGATAAATAATATATTAGTTATTAATATTATAATTATTTAATAAGAAAAAGAATTTATTTAATAAGAGAGATTATATTAATAAGTGACAAAATTGTTACTCTTTTATCATAGAGTATAGATATAAATTTATTTTTTGAACGGCCTAGCTTGTAGTTTTTCGTTATAAGCCTAATTACTAATATTAATTGTTTTTGTTTCGTTATAAGCCTAATTACTAATATTAATTGTTTTTGTGTTTTTTTTTGGTTTGGTTCATTAGCAATTACGGATGACCAACGCTTTCAAAACCGAACTAGACATTGAATTTAACAAGTTATCAATCTACTGTTTGAATCGATTGGATCAGTCACACTGGATTTAGAAACTGAATAATGTTATAATAAATAATAAATATTAAAGTATATTAAAGTTGATTATTTTAATTTAAACTCATTTTTTTAACATCATTTGATTTGCATCACATATTTTTTTCATGATTAGAAATGAGTAAGTATGAAATGATTTAAATGTTATATTTGATTGTTTCTCACATAACACAATCTATCTATATATATTTGTTACTACTTTTTTTTGGAAATGTAGGGATCAGAATCATGCATCAACTCATATATTTCAAACCACAGATTGATTAACATAACTATATAATTTCACACCAGAAATGTACGTATGAATCTAAACTAAACGATCAAGAATGACGGGGATGAAAATTGATGAAGAATTTGTGCCTGATAGGCACATCGAGGTTGAAACAGACGACGAAGAAAACGAAGCTGAATTAGATTGCAACGACGAAGATGACGATGATGAATCCGACTGTGAATTACCACCCTCTTCTCACTCTTATAAATGTCCCGATGATATCTGGCCTCAAACCTACAGGTCTCCATTTGTCTGTTTCATTTGATCATACTTGAATAAGCTAGCTAGATATATTATTGGATATGGCTATATATATGTGAATCTAGTGGATGCACGAATTGACACATTTGTATGTAATTTGAAACATATGTGAACAAATGTAAAGATAGTAAAAAAAAGATGGATGTTATAAATTTTAGACAGAAAAAAAAAGATAGATAATGTGTATGCTATTAAAAACAAATAAATAAACAAACTTGTCGGGTATATTCCCACTTTTCAACAGGGTATGGGAGGAAGGATGGACACAAACCTTTCTCGTATCCCAGTTGAGATAAAGAGGCTGCTCCGAAGGAGTCCCGGCTCATAGTTACCGTTTGAAACTACTCATCCCAACACTTTTAACGTTATTTTCACATAATAGTAAAATAACGTTAAAATTAGTGCAATTTTACTTTAGCCCCTTGATAACTCACACATATATACGTTATATGTGTGCACCAAAAATGGGACGTAATGTGTATGCTAATAGTTTATGGTAAATCATGCTGCAGGCAGTCTATGGACATGTACACAATGCCCCTCCATTCTGCAACTTCTTTTAGGGGAACATCAGAACTTAATCTACCATTCAAGAAATCATTTGGTGATGAATCCAACTTTCGCAAGCCTCTCATTTCTGCAACAAGCATAGCCAAAGCATCTCAAATTTCAAATTTAACAATCTCTACCCTCCCACCTCCTGTAGAGCAGTGCTCTTTTTCTCAAGCAGTCCTTCATGGTCAGATCACTATATATTTTCCTTTAATTTTCTCAAATATTTGATAAAAAATGTTGTTAGTTATTGTTGTTGTTGTTGTTTATTGTGATACATATATATGCAGCAATAAATGTGTTATGCGGCATAGGAATCCTATCAATGCCTTATGCATTTAAAGAAGGAGGGTGGTTGAGCCTTGTTCTTCTTATGGTGTTTGGTGTTATTACTTGCTACACTGGAATATTGCTAAAAATATGCTTGGAAAGATGCCATGGACTCCAAACATACCCTGATATCGGACAAGCCGCTTTTGGTTATTTTGGCCGCATATGTATAGCTGTGAGTATATATATATATATGCATATAACATTTGTATATACTGCCTCCATTGTTCCTCTTCCTGAGTAATAAATAACTTCTCAATCAAATGCAGGTGGTTTTGTACTTGGACTTATTTGTAAGTGAATATTGATCATTCTATCTGCATCTACTAAAATTTAAAGTCATGTAATCTGTTGTATACCGAATGCAGTCGTCTTGTGTGGAGTACCTGATAATGATGAATGATAACCTTTCAGCATTATTCCCACATGCCCACTTGAATATCGGCAGCATTATACATCTTGATTCATATCTCTTTTGTGCCATCATATCTACCCTTGTCATCCTTCCTACAGTCTGGCTGCGAAATCTCAGTTTACTCTCATATATTTCAGGTTAAACATATATCCTTCATGTGTGTGTGTAGCTAGATTGATGTGTGGTTAATTTCTTAGGCAACTCTATGTGACTGGATCAAGATTGTGTGTAAGGTCAAAAAAATGTATCTTAGTGTTTGACATCAACATCCCTTTCGTGTTAGATCATAACTGTAATCATTCTTGATGTTTGCTGATAGATTTAATATCTAAAACAGATGGATTTTGATAGAGATTATTTTCCCATGAATCCTCTCATTCATTCTCCTTAGTATATATAGATACAATACCCATTATCTCATTTGGAGATAATATTTACATTCCAAATATAAAACTAACTATCCTATAATTTTGGTACAATATATCTTGATATCTATTACACCCCCTCAGTCGAAACGAGAGGTGGGCGAATGTTGAGACTGTATCTGAAATTTTCAAACAGAACGCGCGGAAGACCTTTGGTGAAGACGTCAGCAACTTGATATCTAGAAGGGATATGAAGGACACGAACAGTGCCGCGATGTACCTGCTCCCGAACAAAATGAATATCGAGTTCGATGTGTTTTGTTCTTTGATGTTGAACCGGGTTACCAGATAGGTAGATAGCACTGATGTTATCACAGTAGACGAGGGATGCTTTGGAGAGAGGACGGTGCAAGTCAAGCAATAAGTTTCTGAGCCAACACAGTTCAGAAACCACGTTTGCAACCCCACGATATTCAGCTTCTGCACTGGACCGCGAAATGGTCGATTGTCGTTTTGACGACCATGATAGAAGGTTATCCCCGAGATAGACACAATAGCCAGAAGTGGATCGTCTGGTGTCCGGACAACCTGCCCAATCCGCATCCGTGTAAGCCCGGAGAGATGAAGTATGACCGGCTCCGAGACATAAGCCGAGATGGCAGGTACCTTGAATGTATCGAATAATCCGTTTTAAAGCATTCCAGTGAGCGGTTGTTGGGGCATGCATGAACATGCATACCTGTTGTACCGCATAAGAAATGTCCGGTCGGGTGAAGGTGAGATACTGAAGGGCCCCGGCTAAGCTTCGATATGTAGTAGGGTCATCGAATGGGGTTCCACTGGAAAGGCTAAGTTTGGAGTTTGTATCAACTGGTGTCGCCACTGGTTTGCACGAAGTCATTCCAGCCCATGAAATGATGTCACGAGCATACGAGGATTGAGACAGGAACATATTATTTTCAGAACGGGTGACATGAATGCCCAAAAAATAGTTAAGTGGACCCAAATCTTTCATTGCAAATTCACCGGATAGGGTAGACAGTAGGCGAAGTCGAAGCTCAGGGGATGATGTTGTGAGGATTATGTCATCCACGTATATCAATAAGTAAGCCATGTCCTGTCGGTGCTTGTAAATGAAGAGAGAGTTATCACAACGGCTCTGGTGAAAACCCATGGTATGAACAAAGTCTGTAAAACGCTGGTACCATGCCCGGGGGGCTTGTTTAAGTCCGTATAGCGAGCGTTTTAATAAACACACATGATCCGGAAACTGTTTGTCGCGGAACCCCATTGGTTGATACATGTAGACCGTTTCATTAAGATTTCCATGGAGGAAAGCGTTTTTAACATCTAATTGATGAATAGGCCATGAGTTTGATAATGCGAGAGATAGAACTGTGCGTATGGTAGCCGGTTTAACTACCGGGCTAAATGTATCTCCGCAGTCAATGCCAACCTGTTGGTTTCGACCATCACATACCAGACGTGCCTTATATCTTTCAAGCGCCCCATCAGACTTGAACTTGTGTCGAAATAACCACATGCAACGAATGACATTCATATGTGGTTGACGTGGAACAAGAACCCATGTGTCGTTTTTAATTAGAGCATTATATTCGTCAGTCATGGAAGAAAACCATTCCGGACTGGCCAAGGCAATCTGGGGTGATTTTGGTATGGGGACAAGAGTGGAGGTGTTAAGGTTAAGGGGGCGTTTTGGTTTGACAATGCCGCTCATGGACCTGGTGCGGATATGGTAGGTAGGTGGTGGAGGTGGGGGTGTCGGAATAGGGGAGGCATGGGTTGGAGGTGTAGATTGATTCCTACGGGTATAATGCAACGGGTAGGTGGTGATATTGCTGTCGGAAGGTCTGGGTAGAGAATGAGGTTGGACGTTTGTGGATGTTGATGGGACTGAAGAAGACGGTTGGGCCGGGAGTGAAGAGTGGGCCGTGGTTGGTGGGGAGGGAGATGTTGGTGGGCTTGTTACATTGGTATGGGAGGTGGTGGCTGGTGGAGCCGTAGTGTTTGTAAGATAAGGCCAGAATGAAGGATGAAGACTATCCGTGAATGGTTTGTAGGGTGTTGGGTCTGGGTTCGTTCGACTTGCAAAAGGAAAAACACCTTCATTGAATTGGACATGGCGACAGAGAATAATCCGGTTAGAAGTGAGATCAAGACATTTATAACCTCGGTGTTGTGTCGGGTAACCTAGGAAAATGCATGGGATAGAACGGGGTTGGAGTTTATGGATGTTGGAGTAGGGGAGGAGTGGGTAACATAAACAACCAAATACCCGAAGGTGATCGTATGTGGGAATGCAATTATAGAGGAGTTGTGTAGGAGAATTGAAGTTTGAAGTGGACCGAGGAAGGATGTTTAATATATACGTGGCGACATCCAAGGCATGGTGCCAAAAGGAAGGGGGAAGGCCGGATTGGGCAAGTAGGGTGCGGATGATATTGTTGATAGAACGAATGGTTCGTTCTGCTTTACCGTTTTGTGAGGATGTGTAGGGACAGGAGAACCTAAATTGCATTCCATTATTTTGGCAAAAAGAGTGAAAAGAATTGTTGTTGTATTCGGTACCGTTGTCACATTGAAATTGTTTGATATTACGTTCAAATTGTGTTTTAATTAGGGAAGCAAATTGCGAAAAAGTGGTAAAAGCTTGAGACTTGCGACTAAGAGGGTAAGTCCAAAGAAAGTTGGTGTGATCATCAATAAATAAAATATAATATCGATGACCCCCATTACTAAGAATTGGGGAAGTCCAAATGTCACTGTGTATTATATCAAATGGGAAACATGCATTATTAATGGAAGAAACAAACGGAAGTCTAATACTTTTACCAAATACACAAGATTGACATAGTTTATTTTTGATTGAACGACAATTAATAGAAGAAGAATTCTTTAAAGTTGATAAGATGGTAGGGCCCGGGTGACCGAGGCGTTGATGCCAAATGTCTTGGGTGAGAGCAGCAAACGTTGAAGGAGAGTAGAGATGCTTGATTACGGATGGAGTGAGTGGGTAGAGATCTCCATCACTGTTGCATCGTAGGATAGGAATCTTGGTCTTGAGGTCCTTCACAAAAAAACCATGAGGATCAAATTCAATGGAAATGTTATTATCTGTTGCAAGCCGGCGAACCGATATGAGGTTTTTAATCAATTTAGGAGAGTAAAGAACGTGATTTAATTGTAGTGGTGGGTAGGGTTGAGGTAAAGTTTGATTGCCAAGGCCATGTACGGGGACGGTTTTTCCATTCCCGACAATAATATTTTTATATATGCTCGAATTAAAAAACGAGGAGAAATTACCTTGATGATTTGTCATGTGGGAAGTAGCTCCGGTGTCCATGTACCAGTTTGTATCCGGTGGGTTGAGAGTCATAGTGTGTAAGGCTTGGTCAATATCAGTTGGGGCATAACCAGTGGAAGCCGCATATGATGCTGATGGACGTGGGCCTAAGATGCCAGGGGAGTTCCAATTAGGAGAAGGACTGTTGGTGGGCTTAGAGGGGTACGGACAAGGGGGGGTAACAGCCCATTGTGGAGAAGTCCAATTTGATGGGGATTGAGGTGGTGGCGGGTAGAACTGTTGTTGTGCCCAGGGTGGCCAATAGTTCCAGGGTGGTGGGTTAGGAGGATGTCCGGGTGTGCCTCTGCCACCTCGGTTGCTGAAGTTTGTGTTTCGACCGCGTCCCCGGCCACGACCACGGCCCCTCCCACAACCGCGGTCACCAGAAGTGTTGTCCAAACGTGATTGGGAATCCTGCTTGGGGGCTGAAGCAGCAAGAGCAGTCCCGGCGGTTTGAGCCGCATGGCGGGTTTGTTCGGTTTTTCTTGTTTCCTCCATACACAAGCGGGATCTAGCATCATAAAAATTTGGTAGGGGATTAGTTTGTTGAAGAAGCATCGCCATGGCCTCGTATTGTTCGGAGAGACCAGCAATCAATTGGAGTACGAGAGTCTGGTTATCGATGGGCTTGCCGACATTAGCAAGTTGGTCGGCAATCATCTTGATGGATTGGCAGTAGGCAGACATGGATGAGAAGTTTTCCAGACGTGTTGTGGAGAACTTTTGGGTGAGATAGATTGCTCTAGACGATTTGTTGTCTTGAAAAAGGTTTTCAAGGGCAGTCCAGGCGTGATAAGCAGTGGTGTTGGGTTTGAGGATGGTGTGAAGAAGATCATTGGAAATAGTACCGTATATCCATTGAAGCACGATAGCATCAAGACGTTCCCATAAAGCGTCCGCAGCAGCGGCCTGGGATTTTTCAGCATCGGTGACAGGCTTTGGGGGAGGTTTCGGCAGTAGATGATCGTGGACTTGATGTGCCTTACAGTGGATCCAAAAGAGTTCTGACCAAGATCCGTATTGACCGGTTTCTGATTCAAGTGTGATCGGAACTAGGTTTTTGATGTTGGAAACAGTGGTGGCCGGATGAAGTTTATTGTCCATGGTGGTTGCAGAAAAAAAATCGAAGGCAAGATGGGGAAGGAGGATGACGGCAGGCAAGAGGAGAAGAGAGGATGTTTTTAGGGTTTAAGGCTCTAATACCATGATAGAGATTATTTTCCCATGAATCCTCTCATTCATTCTCCTTAGTATATATAGATACAATACCCATTATCTCATTTGGAGATAATATTTACATTCCAAATATAAAACTAACTATCCTATAATTTTGGTACAATATATCTTGATATCTATTAGATTTGATTAATTCTGTGAGCAGTTGGAGGAGTTATAACATTGGCAGCTGTGGTGGTGTGCTTGCTATGGCTAGGAGTGGTCGATGGGATCGAATATCACACGAGTCGAACTGCACTAAACTTTGGTAACCTTCCTGTAGCAGTTGGCCTTATTGGTTTTTGCTATGGCAGCCATTCAGTTTTCCCCAATATATACACTTCTATGAAAGAACCATCAAGATTTCCATCAGCACTTATTATCAGGTCACTGCTATTTTATAACTTTCCTTCATCATACAGGTTTTGCTTTGCTTTCGAAGTTGCTTTGACCTCTCATCTGTCTGTATGACCATAAGTTTTTTTGGTGATTAATGTAATTATCTAACATACTTGTTTTTGTCAACAAATGCAGCTTTTCTGTATCGTTCGTTACGTATACTGCAGTCGGAGTATATGGCTACATGATGTTTGGAGATTCTGTCAAATCCCAGTTCACTTTAAACATGCCCACACATTATGTTACTTCCAAAGTAGCAGCATGGACTGTGGTATGTATGAAAATCAACATCATCATCTTCTATTTCTTGTTTTTTTACTAGGTAGTTATGTCTGTTGATAATTAAATAGATGTTCACTAGGTTGTTGCCCCTGTTACAAAGTTTGCTTTGACACTTACACCTATCGCATACGGTATCGAAGAACTGTTGCCTCCAGCTCAACAAAATTCATATGCTCTCTCAATGATCATAAGAACAACTCTAATGATTTTAATTTTACTTGTAGCTTTAACAGTTCCATATTTTGGTAAGCAACCATCCAAATAAAATCTGTTGCCTTTTATTTATTTATTTTTTAATATTATGTGATGGTTGCTAATCTACAGGGGTTGTGATGGCCTTGACCGGATCAGTACTTGAGATGCTTGTGGTAATTAACTTTCCCATTTGGACTTTAAACAACAATATAATATACATTGTGACAAAACATGACTTTGGCTTATGAATCGACGCATAGTTAACGTTGATGTTGTTGATTTTCCCGTGATCAGTCGATAATCTTTCCTTGTGCTTGCTACTTGCGCTTACTTCATGGTCGTACCACGACGCTTGAGGTTCAAAACTTTCTTATTCTACTACACATTTTTTTTTTCTGAATTTAGAGAATATAATTGTGTATGTTTGTTGCAGATTACATTGTGCTCATTGATGATTTTTTTGGGACTGGTATGTGCTATCATTGGCACGTACTCAGCGCTTGCAAGCATACCTGCTGGTTAAATAAATTAAGGTGGACAGATATCAAACTAATTGTTGCAGAATTAATGGTTGTAAGCTATGTTTTTGTTTGAATATCTCTACATCACTGATTTTGAATTTGAAATTGGAGGAACCTAAACAGAAACATCAGATCCACATCACTGGTAATCAGACCAAAGGGCTTCAAATATAATGGTATCCCCTTGACTTTTCTATGATAGGTCTTGAGTTCGAATCCAGGCTGAAGCATATTTGCTGAGGCAGTGTGGGGTTCCTCCTATGTGGGCTCGGGCATATGCCCCAGAGCGTCAAATCCGAAGGGACGGTTGAAATCCCGTCTTCATGTCGTCGTACCAAGCCGTTAAAAAAAAAAGTAATCAGACCATGTAAAACAAAGTTGTATGCCAAAATTTGGCTCCATATGGGCCTTTGTAGTTTGTAATGACTTATTAGGTCATTTTGGGCATTGAAGAAACTTGAGAGCGTGTCAGAACGAGTTGGATCAAAGTAATAAAATTTAAGCACGAATGAGAATGGGTTGGGTATTTTTTTAAATGAGAGGGTTAGAATAGATTGTTTAATAGCGTAAGACCTAACTATTCGTCATTCCCTCAACATCATAACCCATCAAATTTCACCATCACGAGCTACCTGTAGCCGCCAAATGCCTGACAATCACCAAAATACAATTAAATACAACCAAGATTTCAAATTCTCAATTAACACAACCAAAATGACTTTATTTTTTATAATGACTCAACCTTTTAACCCGTATTTTCCTGAGCCTACTAGTAACCAATACAATCTAAGTATGTTGCTAGTGAAATTTGGTACATGTCACAAAGTAAAGGCAATATTATTATAGGTTTTTATTTGTTATATCTTTGATTTTTATTAAGCATAATCATTCATGAACAAATTAAAGAGATTCATACTCTAGGCAGGTAGAATCAAGCGAGTCATTTTTCTAAGTCCATTTACTCTCCAGATCATCATCATCGTCCTCGTCATTCTTTAGGTTTATGTAAGCCTTGAATAAGGATAACTACAAAAGTCATATATCCTTGATTGCATCCACACAAAAAAGTTGGTTAGTGAAGGGTTGCAAACAAATGAATCACAAGGTAAAGAATGCTTTTCGTGTCAATGCCAAGCACTTGACCTGCTTATGATGATGATTATAATCACGACGACGATATGGAGGTAATCAATCTTGAGCCCCTCCTCAAAGTCCCATCAGTCGATATTTGGAAGATAGAGCTGAAACTGTTTACGGTAATTTCTGGTTAGGTTACAGTTTTAGTTGTAATTTCTTTGAGAAACTGTAACTTCTGTACCCGCCGATTCAAATAGAATAGGTTCCGGTTCCAGATTGGGTAGTCGGGTTTAGTTTTTATTCTCCAACTCTAGTGCCTGGCCTTTTCTGTTGTCGCTTGGACTACCGAACCGAATATATGTGGTTGAACTTAATTACTCGGAGAGCATTTTGTATAGGGGCCCTGGGCTCATACATTTTGTGTCTTCCTTTTATTTTATGTGAATTTGCTTTGTTCGTAGGTAGGGTCCGGTTTTGTGTAGGGCCCATTTTAAGGATAGAATTACGTTATTGACATCGACTTTTTCATTGGTACTCGTTTGTTTGTGGGTGATTCTCGTGTTTTGCGGTGTACCCTATTTTGATTTTCCATCCTAAAAGTTAGGTGGGGTTAGGATATCTAGTACATACTTCATATTACCTGTCTATACAAAATAAACTTGATGTACCGTGTTTTAAGCGCATTGTACAACTTTTAAACGGACTTTTTTTATTTTTATTTTAATGCTTTTAGATTTCAATGTATACAACTAGTAGGTTTCACGCGTGTTGCAGCGGTGATTCTGTCATTATTCCAAATATCAGAATGCAGATACCATCATGTATATTAAAACACAAATATAAAACACGCCACAACTTTTGTCACTCCGTCGTTAACGTTCATGCTTTATTAAAAATCATAAAACCAAATCATAAGAAAAACTCTACGATTACGACCAAAATGATACAAACGATACAAATAGAATCGATGATGTACGGACGCATTATAGACATGTGAATAGAGGGCAAAATTTTGTGACCGTTTGGGTTCGAAATTATATAAAC
Organism: Mikania micrantha; assembly: GCA_009363875.1. Classification (NCBI taxonomy): domain Eukaryota; kingdom Viridiplantae; phylum Streptophyta; class Magnoliopsida; order Asterales; family Asteraceae; genus Mikania; species Mikania micrantha. The sequence goes on along the minus strand of SZYD01002198.1, from coordinate 35,855 downwards.
GTTCGTGAAGTAATTGCGATCATATTCGCGAAGGAAGCTAAAACAATAAAATGTATTGATGAATTGGTCATGAGCACTCCCCTTAATTATGTGCTTGGTCTGCTATTCTTTTTGTTTTTGTTTTTTTTTCCTGACTTATGATATATTTGTTTTATGGTTGTGTTTTCTGACGGTTTAATGTTTTCTAAAAATCAGTTCGAAGCAAGGGTGATGTTAATTTAAATTTTCTAAAAATTGGTTCGTTTCCGACATACGTGGGGCCGTGTTAAGCAACCAAACGCATGCGGCATCGCACGATTACATAATCTAGTTCATGCATGTTATTCATCTATATCCAGGGGTGGTGCTTTACAGGGACCGGGGGGTGACCCCCCCTGTTTTTTCGTGTAGTAATGTACATTTCTCGATATGCTATGTAAAATTTTTTAAAAATTTGTATTTCGCCCCCTGAAAAAGTTTCGCCCCCTAGGCTTTTAGTCAAGCTCAGTCACTGTCTATATCCATCGATGACCACGATAGATATGATGAGCGGCTTAGACAACAATTTCATTGTTTTTGATTAATGGTGATCAACTAAATATAAGAATACATCAAACAAAACTAAGATGCCACTATATTTGATTCATCGTTTGTAAATAACAAATTCAAGCCAAAAGTATACAATTAGATCTCTCACAATTTTTCCATGTACCTTGGGTGTTCACGGTCCAATTTTTACGGTTTTTGGATGAAATCGAAAACCATGTCGTTAGTAACGGTTTTTGAATAATTAAAAAAACAAATCGTTAAAAATAAAAATCGAACCGTTGTCAACATTCAGCTTTCTTGATTTTGGCTTTTTGAGCTCGTTAAAAATAAAAATCGAACAAAAACAAACTGTTTTACAGTTTGAGATAGGCTAATCACACTATCGGCCCAAAATGTATATTTTTTTAATTGAATGACACCTACATCATCTACCCTACACACACAAACATATATATAAACACACATGATACGACCTAATTTTTTAGCGAAAATCATAAATCAAACCATTTGCTACGATTTCAAACTTTTGATTGTGTGGAAAATAATCGATCATGAAACCGGACTCATGACCGGTCTGAACGATTTCATGATTTGAAATCGAATTGTTAACACCCCTACATGACCAAGTGACAAACAATCAAAACCAGTCAATGATGCAACAGCACGAATTAATGTTTTATACAAAAATAATTTTATAGAATTTCTGATTTATCATTTTCCCTCGGATTACTAAATAGTAAATATGTATTTAATTAAAAAAATTATTCTGTTAATTTCTTAAATTATGTTGTATTATCCTTTTCACAACCTTTTTTAATATTTGTCGATAGAGTAAATTGCACTTTTGGTCCTTTATGTTTACACAAAATTTCAGAGATAATCCTTTATGTTTCAAAATGTCAAAATCAGTCCTTTAGGTTTTTAAATGTTGCAAACTCGGTCCTTTCTCCGTTAACGCCGTTAAGTACTTACAGAATAAAGGACCATATCTGAAAATTTATGTAAACATAAAGGACCAAAAGTGAAATTTATTTAATTACTTATATGATTTTTTTGACATTTATGCCCCTATTATGTTAATACTTAACGGCGTTAAGAGAGAAAGGACCGAATTTGCAACATTTGAAAACTTAAATGACTGATTTTGACATTTTGAAACATAAAGGACTATCTCTGAAATTTTGTGTAAACATAAAGGACCAAAAGTGCAATTTACTCTTGTCGATATTTGCTTTCACTTTTAAAAATTCGAATATTATTTTTGAAATTTTTTAAGATCATCAATTATAAAACAAAATTAATTTTTGTATTATTAAATGTTTACATTAAGTTTAACTAAAAAAAGTATGTATCATTTTTAGTATGTATTAGAAACACATGCATCAATAATATCAAAACATATTTTTTTTATCCACATTTAATATAAATTAAATACTTACCTACTCTAATAGAAATAAAGTATCTTTGCAACTCGTATAATACATGAGTCTAAGCTAGTGATTAGTAACGGATCCATAATTTTTTTACAATAGGCAAAAAATGGGTTGGTAAAAATGGGTTTGGGTAAAAAATTGGTTGTGTTAGCTTAAACCACAAAACAAAACCTATCAATCCGGGAAAATAGCAGGTCAGGTTAGTAGAAATCACAAAACAAACATATCAAAAGTATTTAAAGAACAATTTCTTAAAAATCAATTTTAAAGTTACATCACAATTTAATATTCGTATAAAATTTATGAAAAGAACACAATTTTCATTATTCACTTCATATGTTACATATGAAACTTCGAGAATTATATATACGTAACTTTGTGATATACATAGTTTTGTTAAAAAAAATTTACTTATAATATTTTTAACCTTATAATAAAAAATCATTAAAAAAATTTAGAAATTGATTGGTTAGTATTCGTTTTCTTAATTTTATCTAACATTATGACCTTTTCTTTTAAACTCTCCTCTAAAACAGCCTTTTGCGCCATTTTGAGAATGAAAGTATGCCAAACTCCAAACATATCACTGCTTATTGTCATCAGTTGGTAAAATAAGACAGTTTTTTTCAAAAGAACAAAATCATGCAAAATAATGGTTACGGGTTACATCATGCTTGCTTCACATATAAATGATTTGATGCATTGTGTTTATATGTCTCAGTCTCACCTCCAACATAAATAGGAAAATCAGTTTTCATGTTGCAACTTACTTAACAACAAATGCATCTGTTTTAAATACATGCAAATTAGGGTTATGCACACACATGAAAATAAAAGGGAAAAAGGAAAAAAAACAAACTTAATCACACGTACAAACACCTCAAATGATTTAAAGAAAGCTAAACATGCAATATCTACAAAAGTAAAAAACCGTATAATATATGTTTTACAATTTACTCAATAAAAAGTTTATCTGATTAACAACTAGCCAGCAGAGTTAGCCTATTAGTTAAGGCTTGGTTCTTTCTTCTTAGAAACTAAGATTCAAGTCTCATTGATGACATTTTAATGGATACCAGGTGAGAGGAGAAATATTGAGTTTAATATCGGATTTTGAACCAATGAGGGGGCGATAATTTACCTTCCACGGGGTTCACACGCATTATGGGTCACAGTCTTGCGGTCGACGATCGAGTAATCGATCTTAGTTACTAACCGTCAGGATAGCTGAAAGTAGCACGACAGGACCTCTGCCAAAAAAAAACAACTTGGAGACCCATTACCTAATCAGTCGATTATCAAAAGAAAAGACCTAAAGTCAGCTTTAAGGACGTTGACACCGATGGACTTGATAAAGGTTGTAAAAAGATAAGCATATGAGGTTGTGATAACCAATGTTTTAAAAACCAGTATTTTAGGTGTACCGGATTTGGCTAAAAAATGGTTCAATCGGGTTGTACAGGATGGTTTAACCGGACACACTAACTAACCATATAATTATATAGAAATACAACTTATACTCAAATAAGTTTCCAAAAAGTATACAAATTCATCCAAAATCAATTCAAGAAATACTAAAATTCAAAAAAGACAATCTAAAAGTACTCTAATTATAATAAATTTATTTTAAATAAAAGTACATAATATGATTATGACATTGGCTTGTTAAACACATCAAGTTCACGATCGTTTAAAAGCCAAAAATCGCTTAAAAGCCGAAATTTTGTGTTTTATTGAAACTGGAAATACCGGTAAAACCGGATTAAACCACCGGCACGATCGATCGAAGGAACCTGCATAATATCGGAGGGTTTCGTATCGGATTACTAACCGGCAAGCGGTTGAACCGGTCGAACCGGCCGGTTCGAACCGTTTTTTAAAACATTGGTGATAACTATAAAAAATAAAAATTGATATAAACATGTCACAACAGTATAACTGAAAATGAAGGAAATTTTACATCATTTTTAGAAATGAAAACTAGGCAACACAAAAGCATATTTTAAAAAGAAGTAAAACTGTATATTTATTAAAATTTATATCAAAATCCACGTCGACTCAATCTCTATCAAAACGTGAAGTCGTGAACCACTTGAAATTTAAAATATATTTATATCGAAACATAAATAAAAATATACATCACAAGGGTATATTCAGAGTGTAGGAAAATTATATAATTTAGTAGTGGCAAAATAAATTATATGTTTAAATGTAAATATTTCAAATATAAAAATAAAGAATAAAAAAAATTGGTTGACATCATGATGATATCAGTACTAGTTTTAACATACGTAGCAAGTTTGACGACTACCAAAATAAGAGTTAAGACCAATCAAATGAAACAAATAAATGTTATATTTGGAAATAACTTAACCGGTTTATAATTTATCCCTAACTGATTAATTAATTAATTACGTACATAACTTTTTTTTTTGAACGGCATTTGATCTCAACGTGTGAACCACTGATTTCCAGGCCACGTCACCAAGGTCTAGTTACCATGACCTCCGTTGAGACCCCACCACCACCCCAGGAGGAAACCGCACCGGAAAACCCCCTGACCTCCCAAGGACCCCTATTTCGCCTTGGGAGGGATTTGAACCCGTGACCTCTCACAGGGGAAGCCAAATAGCAAAATAAACAAACCACAATGTCTAAATAGCAAAAAGTTAAATTTTTAAAGTAAAATGACAAATAACGTAAAACCACATAGAATAAAATAGCAATTTACTCTAATTAATAAATTCAGCCCCATATATGTCGGCGTCGTTTTGAGGATGTAAAAGGCTTACAAGTTACAACGACCTCTAAACATATCACATTGTGTTGTTTTGTACGTGTTGGTCAGTCAAATAAGACAATAATCACAAAATAACAAAAGCAAGCAAAATAATTCTAAAGAGTTGCATCATGCCTCACATGTTTGATGCATCAAATATATGTCCCACATAATAATGGTAAATCTATTTTGGTGCAAGGTGCGATGATCACACACGCTTTCTATCTAACAACGGATCCATCCAATAAACACACATATACTTCGTATCATATAATAACTAACTATTAAACTAATAACACATAATTTCGTCAAGATCAATCAAAATTTGTTTTTTTTTTCATAATCTTTATTTTACGTATAGAAAATATCTTTTTTTTTTGTGTTTATATAAAAAAAAATCGTTTAAAATCTTACATCAGTGTAATTAAGTTGTTATTACATTAAAAAGATTTACAGTATAACACAAACTTACACTTATTTTAAATCTCAAACGCTTGTAAATTATCACAAACACATAAATGAAGATAATCATGTACATATATAATAAAGATTATGGGAAAAAAAATTAAAATTTAGATTGATATTGACGAAATTATATGGTTATTGTTTTTAAGAGTGAGTTATTATTTGAACACTATCGTATATAGACAAACATCTAAAGGTTATGGCTACCAGATAGTTTCTAAACAACAAGGAAATTAATTAAAGAGGCCATAATAATCTTATGGTACATATTTAACAACTGAAAATATAAGGCACGCATAGGACTCTTGTTCAAAAAGCTCGAGGCTTGCTCGAAAAAAGTTCAGCTCGAAAAAACCTTGGTTTGAAAAAAGATCGTTTAAAAAGAGCCGAGCCTAAGCAGTAATTGGCTCGGCTCTATTTTTTATATATGTGTGTGTATAATTATACACGCATACATATATGTTATATTACACACACAAGCATGAACACGCATATGAATATAATATAATATAATATAATATAATTCTATTTTAAACTTTTTTTTTCATCATATATAGCCCATGTTTACAAAATCAATATGGATCCATTTACAATAGAAAGGCAGGTAAGCGAGCAACAAGCTGCACCGCTACCCCCTTTTGAATGGCAAATCCGATCCTACTGAAAACAAAGTTAGCGTTCTTCGGTGTCGATGAATTACTGTGCACGACTCGCTGAACTCTTTTCAGAAATGTAGCAGCATCGGAGGCAAGAGACCCAAAAGTATCGAAAGTAAACGGAATGAAGGCATGTTGATTCTCGGCACACGTCTTCTCGTGCTTAGCAATTTTTCCCAATTCTGCCTTTAACACTGCCTGCCTAGCGACAAACTCGGTGTCCCTAAGCCCAACAAGGGGGGACACCCCAGTAAGGTCTACACAAGCATGCTTCCCCCTGCCTATCCAAACACAAGAATGTCCGCTAGTCGAAGAGTAGACCTTCCCTCACAAGGATCTGACAAGAAATTCACGGGAGCCTCTTTTTTTGCCGAGATTCCCGCCCGTTTTAACACATCACAAAGGACATCCCTGACCAAATCATGTCTGTATTTAAACCCTGGGAGTTCTTTGCAATGAACCGCATGTTCACCGAATTTATCTAAACAAACTTTACGGCAGATCGGGCAGGGCTCATCCACTGGGAACAAGGGGATCATTAAACGGTATTTAAGAATAGCCCGTTACTCCACTGCTGACATGTGTTGGCCTAATCCTTCGATTGGGATGACAGTCAGAAAGTCTTGAGCATGCGGAGTCTGAAGACATTCTAACACCGCTTTTTGGCGAGTTGACAGACCGAATTTTTCTCCCAAACTTTGGACGGTTTTACTATAAAGGGCACTCGCCAGAACATTTTGGGCTTTAGGAGGGGCGGTGTCCTTATTAGGGGTGTTCAAAAAAATCCGTATCCGAATCCGAATCCGAAATATCCGAAAATCCGAATCCGAAATATCCGAAAAAATCGGATATCCGGAAGTTCGGATATCCGGAAGTTCGGATATCCGAAATTTCGGATTCGGATTCGGATACCAATTTTGAAAATTTTCGGATAGTTCGGATATCCGATATCCGAAATAGTTTTTTTTTCGGATATTTTTTCGGATATTCGGATACTTTTTTCGGATAATTTTTCGGATATCCGAATATTTTTCGGATATTTCGGATAATTTTCGGATATTTTTCGGATATCCGGATAATTTTCGGATATTTTTCGGATATCCGGATAATTTTCGGATATTTGGTTATCCGAAATATATATTTTTAAAAATTTTTTATTATTTTTTTTGATTTCGGATATCCGAACGGATATCCGAATCCGAATCCGAAATTTCGGATATCCGAACTTCGGATATCCGAAATTTCGGATTCGGATTCGGATAGTGAAAATCACTATCCGAAATTTTCGGATATCCGAAGTTCGGATATCCGAAACTCCGGATATCCGAATTTGAACACCCCTAGTCCTTATTAGTGAACCCGCCAAGATCAAGATCGGGAATCGAGTTGTGCAAACAGTCCAACGCACACCCAAAATCGGGATCTAACTGTAACACCCAAACTTTCCACACGATTACACGTGTCCCATTTTAGGTCCCAGATTAAACTTTCTCAAAAATTTTGTTCGGAAGCGTAAAAATAACATTTCATAAGTTAAACACACTTAATTTCAAATCATTTACATTTATGATTAATAAAACTAGTGTGTTTAAGTTTAATACCATCAGAGAATTTTACATAACGTTTGGTTCTGCTTCATAACATGCCCGATCAGATCGCCCAATGCATATCTATCTTTGACCTGTAACATCACATATAAGTCACAATTAGTTCATATGAACTAAGTAAGTAACCCCAATGGTTCTTCAACAACAAAATGTATAAATACATTTTTCACAATCAATATTCAAACCGAGTCATTTCTATTCGAATTGACTCTCACCAGGTAATAATATCACATTACCAATCATCAACTATTGTTCACAATAATTTAATCAAAATTACTCTATGGTGTTCACATTTCTGTACTTCCACCATAGCTATTTGTCAGCACATCTGACTATTCACACATTTGTGGTTCAACAATTTAATTCCCGGATTAACCGGTTAGCCACACATTTGTGGTTCAACAATTTAGTTCCCGGATTAACCGGTTAGCCACACATTTGTGGTTCAACAATTGAATCAATTTCACCGGCTTATCCGGCTATATTTTAATGCATTTATATTATGCACACCACACAAGCATAACACTTGTTTTGAAACTAATAATGCCTTCTCAAAGGTCTTATAATTCAATTAGATTCATTAATCAAGTTATGCACCATCATTCTATAAACACCAAATCATATTAATCAATCACCGGGTCATCCGGTTATTCTATTGCAAATATTTTGCATATACGTTTCCCATTGAAACTTAACAAACACAAACTAAAGGATTTCTCATCCCATAGTTTCAATCACATATTTAACATTATTCACATATATCAAATACGCAATTAGACTCTTTCTACTACTTATATGTAATGTTACAGTAAGTTGGGTAACTTACCTGGTTCATACGGTTGTTCACTTCCTACAACCTCTTTTCCACTTCTGTGAATTGTCCTTTGACTTTCACCACCAATACCTAGTTGTATTCACACATATACATCTATACTCAATACATATAACACATATAATCAAGTTCAACGCACTTGACTGGTTTGACTTTCTCAAAGTCAATTTATCACATAATTGACTCTATCTTACTATCTTTAGCAAGTTTTAGTCAATTATCACAATTAATCACATCTCATGCCTCTGTTAGGCAATTTATCAAATAACTGATGTTCATTATATTAGTTACGATCTTTAATCACTTTTATTATTTAATTTTTCATTTAAGATCATAACTATTAATAATTTTAACATCAATTCATCATAATCATCGTTTAATCCATGGATCATAATCCATATTTCATTTAAAACCATAATCTACCCATTCCTACTGGTTATCACACCATGATATGGGTTTCACAACAACCGGACATCATCCCGGCTTCAAAACGAAGATTTCACCATCAAAACAACAAATTCTTCGTTTCTAACAATCCCTAGTTATCAACTAGGCAATAATCAATACCCATAATCATACTAATACATTTAAAACTAGATTTAATCCACAAAATATTGAACCAGTAGGATAAAACAAACCGTTACCTGATCTGACGGATTTCTACGGTTAAAACAACGATCAGGACTTGTATATATGATTCCTAGGATGATCTGGATGTTCAGAAACCTCAGATATGAAGATTTGGGGTGTTAGAAAGCTAAATTTGCGTCTGGAGGTCGAGTAAGAACGAAGAAATACGATTTTTGAAGGTTTCAATGCGTTCTGATCGTTAAAACAAGTTTTTGGCCGACATATGCTCCGGGGCGCATCGCCCCAACTGGGTGCATCGCGCCAGGCGTACCGCCCCACGTCACCAGCGTCACCATTTTGGTTTTTAACTTCGTTTCGCGATTCCGGGAGCATACGAAATCCGTTTTGCGCGCGGTTTTCGCCCACGTTCATCATTTTTCACATACTATCAATTCCCAATAATAAAAGTTACTAAATCCTCGTGGATTTCAAGCACGACCAAATGTGCTCTTGCCATAGATGACGTAATATCACATATTTTTCAAATCACAACAACCACAACCGTTTGATTAACAATTATTCACAATACATTCATTATTAAAAAAAACCGGTTGTTACACTAACCCATCAACACTACAATTACGCAAAATGTGATCCTGTAACTTCCAAGATTGTGCTCTCGAGGCTACGAAAGCATAGGTAGAAACATCCTCCGCTGAATATAGCCCTAAACCACCAAAACAAATGGGGAGAGAGGCCAGTCTCCATTGAAAATCCCCAAAAAACGGACCCCCACATACCACAATATCCTCAATCGTCGCTCTGAGCCCTTTGTCAAAAACAGAGACAACATCTTTAACGAACGTAGGCTGGCATGTTCGGAGACCGAACAACAACTTAGCCACTCCCATACAAGAGCGAAGCAAGAGAAGCTCACATTGAGGGTCACGCAGGCGAGTGAGACATCTCATCAGATCCACTGCCTTTGAGGCTCTGTGAATAGCTAAACTACTAATAAAACCAGCGTCTCGGCTAACCGCCCCTCCAAGGAGTTTGACCCCTAACTCCGGTCTTCCAATCCCACCAGGAAATAAACCACTCTTTGTCTTTACCCCATTGCATGACAGCCAAAATACTTCAGTCTTTTTAATATTAAGCTCAAGCCCCAAACTTGGCCCCTTGGATCGAATAATCTCCAATGCCTTAGCTACTTCAGTGGCGTCTCCTATAATCGTGCCATCATCTAAGTACCAAGCATGGAAAAGTAGCTTACAACCATCCCTCACCCGATGAATGAGAGGGTGTAAAGCTAAAGCAAAGAGAAGGGGTCCTAAAGGATCGCCTTGTTGAACCCCGGTAGTTTACTGAATACAATCATTCCCTACATATAGTCTAGCCGGTTGCCCGTAAAGAAAATTAACCCATAGAGAAATAGACGGGCATCTAGCACGAACCTCCTGTAGGAGTGTGGTTCTATCCACCAGGTTGAAGGCATTAAAAAAATATACTGTGAGTAAAGCCAACGACCCATCAGAGTGGAACATGTTAAGAAATCTATTCGCGCTATAAAGCACCGCCTCTGCTCCACTCGGAATCCCCACTCCGAATTGAAAATCACCAAGGTATTTGGCCATCTCGTTCCCAACACTCTTCATCGCCACTTTGGATATGAGCCTTCTCCAGATCGCGCCAACGACAATTGGCCTAATCCCATTGTCGGGCTTCAGCAGTGGCGTTAGGGGGGCAGAAGCCACAAACTCCGCCAAAGCAACAGGGCATCTACCACCTAACCACAAGTTAACCACCTCAGTGATAGCTTTAAGTAACCCCACAGCAATCGCAGATCCTTCCCCACATAGGGCATCCAAAATATGTTGGGCCCTCAAACCATCTCTGTAACACCAGTGCCGGACGCGTGCGGGAACAGTGATCGCAACAGTAAAACGTATACAGTAACTCAGGTACACATTACGTGAAACTATGTTTATACTATTGATGCATTATGATTAACATGAAGCTATTAAACGATTGTCTGAATCTGACTGAAATCTTAGGATTTAACAGTCAGAAAACATGTCAGACAACACAGTGTTGAAACATAAATACTTGATGTGATATTATTTGGTGTAAACGTATGTGAGGTTAAACAAAACAAAACCTTAACGGTTATTATTACGGAATGTTAAACCGACGAATAATTCGTATAGGTGACGATTTGTACGAATGATTCTGAAAGTTTAACGTTTTGAAATAATGACTTAACAGTAGAAAACAAGAATCAGAAAGCCAAACCATCGACGTGTTCGTTCGAATGACGATTCGAACGAATACGCGCGATGGCGACGCGATCTGACGAAACGAAAATGAATAACGATACGAACGATTATAATTTTAAGGAAATATAATGTTTCCTATTTTACAATTTTGAAACTCATCATAAAACAATTTAAATTAAGCTATTTTATTAAATCGCGAAACAACAAACGAAACGCGTAAAAATAACGAATTTCGACAAATAAATTTGCTAAACGATATTTAAAATAATTTTTAGAAATAAATAACTTTCAAATTGATAAAAATAATTCTTTTTATTTTATTTGTGAAAAACGCGCGTAACGTGCCGGATACGCGACGAAAACGCAAACCAAGTAACCGAAACGAACCTGGATAACCACGGAGTATATAAACCTTGAGTGTGGCATTTATTTCATTTCTACCACTCCTCTCTCTCTCTAAAAGTCAGATTCACGAACCTATCTCTCTCACTCTAGAAAACCGACTTCAAAACGCGATATCTTCTTCGTTTGTGGACGAAATTCAGTGATTCTTGCGCCTAAACGACCATCTCGAAGCCCTCTACAAGGAAGTACAAGCTATATGTGGATTTAACCAGCTGATTTTGAGGTATGATCGAAAGAAAAGTCACGAGATTAGGGTTTCTTGGTTTGGCTTTACACACACCCACATGACCGGTTGTAGGGGTCAATATTCGAACCCCTACCTCTGCGGGAACATATCTATAAGCAGCAGCAACGTGGGAATGCTCAAATTTTCGGTTGAAGATGCATGATGGTGATGAGAATGGTACAGGTTCGTGAGAACCAAACCAGCCGAAACCGTGTGAGGGTGGCGAACCCTCACCCCCCTTGGCCGAACCCTACTACCTTTCATCTACCCCCGAACCCTATGACCAGCATGTTTGATTTCAGCTAGCCACGAACCCTTCTACAATCACCGAACCTTAGACCCCCACGAACCATCAAGGAGTAGCGAACCATCAGACAGAAAGCATGGGAGCCGAACCCTCAAGAGGCTGCGAACCTCTCCCCAGTTGGCGAACCTATGTACACTAGGCGAACCTATGCAGCCCCGAACCTAGGGGGTCACTTAGCCGAACCCTCGAACCTGAAAAAGAACGAACCTTGGTCCAGTGTACCCTGCCGAAACTTTAATTGTTGCAGGTCCCGAAACTTGAGTGAATAACAAGCCGAACTCATCCATGTCCTTGGACTAGCGAACCCTTGAGCTAGAGTCACAAGGTTCGCTGGAAACTACATGCGGCTTTGGCTGGGATTAACTAAACGTGTGTTTGATCAAACCAATCCATTTACTTGGCCCGCGGTTTGTTCCTTAATACAGTTTCGGCCCACAAGCTTCCAGGCAGCCCAATAAGCCCAATAAAGCCTAGGTTCCTTCGGCCCAATTCCCTTGCTTGGCCCATTCCCTAGTTCGGCCCACACACTTCACGGTCCATATGGTTTTATTTTGGCCCAAATTCTTTTGCTTAGCCCACATCACGATCGGCCAAGCCCAAAACGAATACGGCCCATGGCCACTTGGGTAACTCAAGGACTTGTTCGGTCCATACTCATGTTCGGCCCAAGTCAAAAGGCCCACACAAGGGTAAATGGCCCAATTTAGGATTTGGTTGGCCCGCATCCTTAACATTTGGCCCACGTGATCCATGGCCCAATAGTGTACACCTGGCCCACAAACTTGGCCCCTAACCACATTGCGGGCCACTTTATTTAGTTTGGACCCATAATCCAATAATTCGACCCACATTTCTAATAAGGTGAACAAACGCTTAATAACGATTATAAGGATTTTATCAATATACTTATCAACACATAATGACAAGAGATGAAACTACAAGAGCGATGTTTGATTTAAACATAGAACACAAGGATATGTCATAACAAGGAACCATAATAACAAAATGTGGGTTGAATGAGGATTGAAACCACGGGTGTTAGCCAATATTATGGCTAACTCATACACACGCACACAAATCAATTATACTTAATGTTTATACGATAAGTTCAATGTGAAATCAATACAGGAACGTGAATATCATACCAATTGCAAACAAAGAGAGCGTGCATTCTTATCATACTTAGTCAATCACTACTGACACAAGGTGAGTTCATTTGTCCCTTTTCAAACTTATTTGTTTTACTTCGGGACTGAGAAGCATGTTAAACATTTTCATATAATTATTGAAAGATTGTTTAATGCTTTAAACTTAAACTTGAAACTTATGATTGAAACTTAGTATTCTTTGAAAGACAGTAGAGTTGTAACTTATACATTAAACTTGTAGCTTGAAACCACATGTTAGATGGTTATGAGACTTGATGCTTATAATTGGGGAAACTTTATACTTTAAACATGAGACATGAGACTTATACTTGTGAAACTTTATACTTTAGACATGAGACTTGAGACTTATACTTGTGACACTTTATACTTTAAACATGAGACATGAGACTTATACTTGTGAAACTTTATACTTTAAACATGAGACATGAGACTTATACTTGTGAAACTTTATACTTTCAACATGAGACTTGAGGTCTATACTTGTGAAACTTTATACTTTAAACAATGTGTGAGACTTGATACAAACTTATGGGATTCATGATGAAACATTGTGTGAACACTTGAAACTTTATGCTTGAAACTACTACTTGCGCATGAAACATGGTACATATACCTAATCATAGGCTACGTAATGGCTAAACTACTGGTAATCCAGAGCTTGTACCTATGGATTGAGATATATGTAAGACATAAACGTAACGAGACTAAGCTATTACCTATATAAGAGACATGTAATTGCTAAACTACTGGTAGTCCAAAGCTTTTGGTCTACTTATATGAGGTATGTACTTGCTAAACATAAACATTACGATGCTAAGCTATTATCTATATAAGAGACATGTAATGGCTAAACTACTGGTAATCCAGAGCTTTTGTCTGCTTATATGAGATATGTAATTGCTGGAATTACTTGTGTATGCATGGCTTGTGTCTATGTATGAGATATGTAATTGCTAAACTACTGGTAAACCAGAGCTTTTATCTTGTATAGGAGACACGTAATCGCTAGACTAAGCTTAACTAATCTGTGAGCTACGTAATTGCTAAACGACTGCTAGTGCAGAGCTTGTACTCACGTACGGGATTAGGGACAGCTAAACTATGTGCGTGTGAAACTTGATGCTTGATAAACATACATTGAAACTAACACTTGTAAACAATATAGACTTGTAAACTTTGAAACAGACAACAAAAGCTTTGATGAGGAATGGGTTGATTGGTAGGTAAAATGCTTAATTATTATTAACAACAGTGTCATATCTGGATTAGTATGTGGTGGGATGTTGGCTAGGGCTTGTCCCTTACATATGCCCTATATATAAGCATACCGATTTGGATATTACATGTGGAGTTAATGAGGTTAAGGTTTTACCGAAGGAGGTTTGTTAAGACTATTTTAAACTTATAAACTTTATGAACTCACCAACCATTGTGTTGACCTTGTTTTCTTACATGCATTCTCAGGTGATGAACAGGTTTAAGCTAAGGCTTTTGGATTTGCATACTAGGCGGCCCAGATAGAGGACCTAGTAGACTTTTGAGAAGCACATCTTTTGTTGATGATACATATTACTTTTTATATCTTGTATATATACAAGATATAAACATGTTATTCTTTTGATAGGTTTACTTAGTTAAATTGCAGAACATTGATAATGTAATTTAACTTTGTAATCCTAGTTATCATTGATTGTGCTTTAGTAATTCTTAAACATTGATGCTATGTAAACAATCTGATCGTCTTGATTATCACCCACGATATCACGCCCCGGGAACCTTCCGCCCGACGGGGACTCCGATCCAACCCCGCCGGCTCGGGGTGTGACAATCTCTTCCACAAGAAGTCCCTTTGGGAAAATATTTAATACACCCTAGAACACTTTCAACGTCCACAACCAAAGGGGGCTCCGAGAGCAGGTCCCCAGGCAAGGCAGGCGGGGGCAAGATAGGGTGCTTATCAAGCAATGCTTTCATAGTAGCGCCACCAAGAGGAGCAACACCCGAAGAGCACAAAACTTTAACCGCAGCTGTGAAGTGTCCGTCTGCAACTTTTCGAATACACTGTTTAGCATTGAGGCCCCCCCTCGAATGATCACCCTGAGAGAGGCCTCATTGGCACTTGAGTCCATATCCATCGGTTGCTTAAAGAGCGACTGGATAAGGTCAACACATCCGCTGACATCACCCCAAATTGCCAACGCCCGCTGAATAGAAATGCATTGTAAGGACTTCCTATTCCCCGACCTACGCTCTTGTAAAGATTAGACTCGACTTGATCAATTGAGCTCAAGTCGACTCAAGAGCCAACTCATTTTTTTTAATTTTTCACTACTTTATATTTGGTTTGATTAAAAAAAATGAGTTGGCTCATGAGCTCAAGCTTGATCAAAGTCTGACTCGACTCAATTACAAAGGCCATTACACATAGCTTGGGACCATGTGATCCATTTACAATTGTAAAGATTTGATTCTGGACGAGATTTCCTGTCAGAAACTTTTTTGTTGTTGGTGTACGTACTTACAACTGACAATTAAGGTTTTTCAATTGTTTTTGGTTTGATTAATTTTTATTCATACTCCATTCCACTGAGATTTCAGTGAAGATACTTGTTATGAATATAAATATTATACGAGCCTCTCTGTTTGTAACTAGGTATATTTTGTAGAAGTTAAGTACTTATTACATAATGTAATGTAATTAAATATTGTATTTTGTCTAAAAGATCTACACGTACGTATGATCTAGGATAAAATTGGTTCATGCATGTTTAATTACCTATGTCATGATAGAAATGTGACAAGATGTAGGCTTATAAAACGTAAATTTCATTAACTAATAACTATTGATTAGTGAGCTTGTTATCATACACATGTTACTAACACCTAAAACACTTTTTAATTAGTAACATTAGATGTAAGCTAAACACAGGCCGATAGACGGCCCGGGGAGAGGCAAACCTGACCTTCATTCCAGGCCCTTTTTTGTAGGAGGCACAATTTTATGATATATATGTATATAAAGAGATTTATTCAAATGAGATCAACAAGTTTGAGATAATTAAAAAAATCATTTACAGACACATAATTTAAGGGATATATAAAGTAATTTCTTTTAAAGTATATAAAGGTACTTTCATGTCCTTTAAACTATGAGTGTTCATCGGTTCAATTAACGGTTTATTTTGTTTAATCGATTTTCAATATTTTTCCCTATTCGAATTCGAGAAGTGGTTCGGTTCGGTATTTCAGTTACGAATACAGTTCGGTTTCTGATATTAAACGGTTTTTGGTTTTTTTAAACATCCATACTCCAATATTTGAATTCGTTAATAGATTTTTTTTCAATTTTATCCTGAACACCTCAATTTTTAGGCCACCCTCAGGCTAAAACATGTTGATACATGCAAGGCATAGTAGGACCTAATTGTGGACATATCAATAAACATATGTCCTTAACATTTAAATATTATATATTGAGCAGGGAAGTTTGTAGGGAATAGCATGCAATACGGAATGGGGACCAGTTCTCCAGAAGCTAGGCCAGGTTTTAAAATTTTAAGAAAAACGTGTCACAATGCAAACATCCATAATTGACCACTTTGGGTCAAACACATATCACCAAAATGTATTAGCTTCACAAGCACGCATATTTAATATTATCTTTTATTTAAGGGAAAATTGCCATAATAATCATTGTTGACCACATGTTTACCAAAAATGATCACACTGATTCCGGCGTCTAAGACGCCCATTTTGTGTACTTTTTTACAACATACGGGCCCACATGTCGGCGGCTTTGTCGGGGTGTCTAAGACTCCTTTTCTTACCGGCGTCTTAGACGCCGGTAGAAAAGGAGTCTTAGACACCCCGACAAAGCCGCCGACATGTGGGCCCGTATGTTGTAAAAAAGTACACAAAATGGGCGTCTAAATGAGAGTCTTAGACGCCGAAATCTGTGTGATCATTTTGGTAATTTTTTTGGTCAACATTGATCAAATTGGTAATTTTCCCTTTATTTAACCGATATATTTTGGAACCACTGCCAGCCACTGAAGTATCATCGTGTCATCAACAGTAACATCTGATCATATCTATCGTCAAGTCATCTATTTTGGAAAAAACTCAATACTTTAAGAAAATCATTTGTAGTATTCAAACCTAGGATCATTTGGTTCATAACTCTTATCACACCACCAACATATCGCTAGACTGTAATATAATTTGGTATTCAATATTGCCTTTTGACAATAAAAATAAATAAATAATTGTATATTCAAAATCACATCACAATGATACGAATAGGAGTGTTCACGAGCCGAGCCGAGCCGAGCCAGGGGTCAGCTCGAACTCGGCTTGGATTGTAAACCGAGCCTGAAATCTTGGCTCGGACTCGGCTCGTTTTTAACCGAGCTGGCTCGGCTCGTTTTTGGCTCGGATTTTACATTATAAATTTAATATTTGAATTGCATTCGCTTCAACTCGGCTAGGTTCGTTTTTGGCTCGGTTTTTACATAAGAGAAGAGGCGTGAATATGTGAAACTAGGAATTAGAATATGATTTAGCAATTAGGAATTAGTGAAACACGTGAAAATTGAGATTCATTTCGTATTTCTGTCCTCTTTTCTTTTATTTTTATTTTTTAACATAATTACAAAATAACACCGAGGTATTATATTAGTAAAAGTAACCCTATAATTTTATATTTTAGTATAACATGTTGTACATACGAGCCGAGCCACGAGCAGACCATAAGAGCTGAGCAACGAGTGAGCTACGAGCCGAGCCAGCCCTAGCTTGGACTCGGCTCGGTTACAAAACGAGCCGGCTCGGTTCAGCTCGGTTACAAACGAGTTTTATTCGAGCCGAGCTTTATCCGAGCTTTTTCTGATAGAGCTACGAGCCGAATCCAAGATTCGAGCTTTTTGGACATCCCTATATATGAGCAAAACGTTATAAAACCCAAACATAACTTACTTACACTTCCACCAATTAAAAAGTTTAATTTAAGTTATTAATTAAAATGGCAAATGACAAGAACACGAGCGTGTCTCCGGCAGCCGTGGTGATGGTTCCACTGCCGTTGCAAGGTCACCTGAACCAGCTCCTCCACCTTTCCCGTCTCATCTCGAACCACAACATCCCGGTTCACTTTGTCAGCACCACCACCCACTGCCGTCAAGCCAAACTCCGTGTACAAGGATGGAACCCACTGGCCATAGCCACTATCCATTTCCATGAACTCCAAACTCCTAATTATGTAACTCCCACAGTACCAAACCTTAATTCCACCACCAAATTCCCTTCACACCTCTATCCTTTATGTGAAGCCACCACCCAACTCCGCCTCCCGGTGGCTTCTCTCCTCCGCAAACTGTCCACCACCACTCGCCGCCTTGTTATCGTCCACGACTCGCTCATGGGCTCCGTCATCCAAGACTTTGTATCCATACCCAACGCGGAGTCGTGTACGTTTCACAGTGTGTCCGCTTTTACCATTTTGTTGTACACTTTGAGAAATGTTCTTAAGCAGTTTCACAACAACATAACCACTGATCCAGAAGCATTAACCAACGATCACTTGTCGTTTGAGGATTGTTTCACCGCCGAGTTCAAGAAGTTCACCGCGATGCAACACGAATTCACAAAACTTAACTCCGGTCGCATCTACAACTCGTGTAGGATTATCGAGCAGCCAATGTTGGACCTGCTCGAAAAAGAAGAGAGAAATCGAAACAAAAACTTATGGGCTCTTGGTCCTTTTAATCCGGTAGACATAAAAAGGACAACAAAAAGAGATAAAGGTTCGTACGTAAGTGTTTTCTGAAATTCTTGCAAGTTGTGTAATTGGTTCAGGACTTTTCACTTGTTTAGTTTAAAACCAAATTTGAATTCGGTTGGGTTAACCGATATGAGCCAAGGGTCTCATTGAACCAGTCTTTCTATTCTGATCCTACAAGCTTAACTTTGTTAATGATAGGATATACTTAGTACGATGATGATAAATTTCGAAACCGGATAGACCTAACACATCTGACAAGCGACAATGCTTGAAAAACTCATGTCTCGACTAATTAACGTTTAACTAAAGTATGCAGTATTTTGTATGTTTGATCAGGGTACAGGTGTCTTAAATGGCTTGATAAGCAAAAACCAAATTCGGTAATATTCGTTTCTTTCGGGACAACAATCTCATTCACCAAAGAACAGGTAACCCAGATCGCGATCGGGTTGGAAAACAGCCAGCAAAAGTTTATATGGGCGTTAAGAGATGCCGATAAAGGTGATGTTTTTACAGATCATAATACAGTTGAATTGCCAAAAGGATATGAAGATCGAATCAAAGGAAGAGGATTGGTGGTTCGAGAATGGGCACCACAGCTTGAAATATTGGCGCACCCGGCTACAGGCGGGTTCATGAGCCACTGTGGATGGAACTCGTGTATGGAGAGCATATCAATGGGTGTGCCGATTGTGGCTTGGCCAATGCATTCTGATCAGCCGACTAACTCGGTGCTTGTTACTAGTATTCTAAAAGTTGGGTTAACGGTTAAAGACTGGAAGTTGAGAGATGAGACAGTGGTGGCTGAAGATGTTGAAAATGCAGTCAGGTTGTTGATGGATTCCAAAGAAGGGGCGGAGTTACGGCGGAGAGCGGTGGAGATGGGTGGCGGTTTAAGAAAGTCGGTGAGAGAAGATGGTGGTTCTTGGTTGCAGTTACAGTCGTTTATTGCCCACATCACTAGATGATGATGATTGATGGGATCCGGTGGTATGATTGTAACTAATAGATTGTTACTTAATTACTGTAAAAATTTAATTTAAGAGATTATATATATGTAGAATTACAAAGGAAGTTGGAAACGATTAAGATCAATGGGTCTCTGCGACCACAAATGACCTATTAGGGGACCTAAATTTTAAAAAAAATTGTGTTTGTATATGCATGTACTAAGTTGTAACCCCGTGTATTTCACGTGGTAAGATATTTAATATAATCTAATTAAAATGCATTATGTTAAATAAGTTTATATTTAAAAGTGTATGACTACAAATACAAATTCTAAGTGTGTAACAACTTCTTTACACACACACCAATGGCCGTTAAGTTTAAAACATAAACAATTATATGTTGATAATATTCGTGTTTATAATTGCAGGAAAAAAATCAAACAAGCAAGTTAAAAAAATATACAACATAAATAATAAGTATTATTGATGTAAAAACATAGTATGAATTAAAATTTTAATAATTTTAAATTTGTATGCATAGTTAAATTTATACAATATTTATTTGATTCAAAACAAAAAATTTCAAATATGTAATTTTAATAATAATAAAATAAATGTTAAAATAATAATATAAATTAAATTTGTTACCATAAAAATAGAATTTGTTTAATTTCACATAAAAATATGATTTATTTGTTAAATTGTTTTTGATAATAGATTGACATGTGTTATTATTATTTGAAATTGAATGTAGAATTGGCACATGTGATAATCAAAGAAATATTGATTGTGATATTGACACACAAGCAAAAAACATTTTTTTTATTATAATAAATAGATTAATTTATTTTACAACAACACATATAATTACAATCCAGTTTTTTAAAGACAAAATTACATACTTGAACATTTATGTTTGTAGTAAATAACAAATATGAACCTTTAAGTATATTAATTACGCTAAACAACCTTTAAGTATTGAAGTTGTTTCAACTTTCAACCTTTACATTAACACTGGTTAGATTTACTAGTTAAATCTAGTCATGTGCAAAACATGTGATAGGTATTATAGGTATTTTGATCTTTTGTTATTTTTAAACATAAAACTCACTACTCACGTATTATCGTATCTTATTTAATAATTTACTCCAAAGGGGTGTTTGAAAATTAGGGCTAAAACCCACCCAGAAGTTCACGTGGTTCCTCCATATTCAGTTAGTGTTTGAAACCTAGTGTTGTAGTTGGATAGGATTTATCATTGTTACTATTGCCATTGTTACATAATGATAAAAAGAAAAATGATAAATTCTATTCAACTACAACATTAGGTTTCGAACACTAACTGAAGATGGAGGAACCACGTGAAATTCTGGGTGAACACTAACCGAAGATGGAGGAACCACGTGAACATCTGGGTGGGTTTTAGCCCTAATTTTCGAACACCCACATTTGGAGTAAATTATTGAATAAGATATGATAATACGTGAATAGTGGGTTTTATGTTTAAAAATAACAAAAGATCTAAATACCTAGAATACCCATCACATGTTTTGCACATGACTAGATTTAATTAGTAAATCTAACCAGGGTTAATGTAAAGGTTGAAAGTTGAAACAACTTAAATACTTAAAGGTTGTTTAGCGTAATTAATATAGTTAAAGGTTTATATTTGTTATTTACTACAAACATAAAGGTTGAAGTATGTAATTTTGTGTTTTTTAAATTTATTTAAGCTATTTATGAATTTTATAAAAGTTAAAAGAAAAACTTGTTTTTAAACATTTGACTCAATAACTCATTATAATTTAAAATTTAGGTAAAAAAAATTAACTCACTTCAAATTTAGTTACAAACGAATTATTATACACATATGAGGCGCATTTTTAATATATGCACAAAACACCTAATTTCTAAGACAAAACCGTGATTAAGACGTACGAAATCCATAGATGAAAAATATAACTTAAACCATGAGGTTCATATGTGGCATTAGACTGGTGGGTATGCCATTGGATTGGGCGTGAATAGGGCGTGAGAGGGCGTGACACACCGCCCCCCTTGGGCGTGAATGGGGCGTGGGTAGCAAGGTGTGGGTGGAACCACACAGGTTACTCTCTTTCTCTCGCTGTCTCTCACACAGACACACACACACAAGTATATATATAAGTTTAAAAAAATAGATGATGACGTGGAGTGAGTGGGTAATGAGGCATTTCCATCAAAATGGTGGGGTGAGTGGTTGTGATGAGTGCCTATGTGGCGCATACATGGAGTGAGTGGGTAATGGGATATAGTGGCATACCCAATAGCCTTATTTTCTTATCAGATTCTTAATTTGTTTCCTGTGATACAATGACTGATGCATATCAGTTTGTCATGGTTAACATACACCGGGCCTTACGTAGGTTGCGTGTAGGTCGTGTGGGCACACATCATACATCATGTTAACTAACATACGTGGCTCTAAAACCATCCAGAAACTCAAAATTTGAAACTCTCTTGTCATGAAAAATGCTTTAGATTTTTCTCGGTTGTAAATATGTCGAGCATGCAAGTTTTGGTTTCTATATGAGCGAAGGTAAACTCGATTGTCACCCGCTCAAATGGTTGTTTGCCTGGTTTGCTTGGTTGGCTCATTTAAATCTAAAAAAAACAGATTTTTAGAACTAATTTGATTAGAGGTGGCAATTTTTACCCATATCAAAGGAAATGGGTTGGTTTGGGCAAACAATTATACTATAATGAGTTGAAATGGGTAGCATTATAATATTGAATGGGTTGAGATGGGTAGCACTTAAACACAATGCGGGTCAAGACGGGTAACCAAAAAAGTATGTAAATGCAATGGATTCAAACATTTAAGAATGATTAATAACATATTTGATGAGAAAATCACTAAAACTTATCTAAATGGACTATTTGTTTACTTATAACACATCTTAAGTTAAACTAAATTGATGTTTTTTAAGAACAATCCATTTAGACCCGAACTGATTTTCCTTAAAACCCGTTCTGACCCGCACCCATCCTGACCCAAACTCATTCTGACCCGTTACCCAACCCGACCCAACCCGCCCATTTTGCCGGGCATAAATTTGATACTCTAATATCTATTTAAATCTAAAATTCAATGCTCAATACCACTTTATATATTTCATCGGTGGCTAATTTATATCGAAGTATTAAAAGAATTGAATACACTGATAGTCTATTTAGGTTCAAACTTTTGATTTTTTTTTGTTTAACTACGATTTCGGAAGTTTTTTAAATTGCTATGATGAAGGATATATGATGTTGGTGAAGTTTTTAAATTAATAAATGATAGATGTTGATAATTGTTTTTTGAACGGCGACGATTCTACGTATCACGTATGTTGTCTTAACAGGCTCCACTAGAGTAGAGGTAAAGACGCGTTCATACCAAATGCGTGGAAACTCCCTGAAATGGGTAAACCCTCACCCCCATTGATCCAGATCCCGAGATTGAGCTCAAGATTAATTCCCTCATCTGGATGTCCTTTAAATAGCCTCTAGCAGGACTTGAACCCATGACCTCTCAGTCACAAAGTGAAACCACAACCAGTAGGCTTGAACCCATTGATACATTGTTTTACCTTTTTGATGATGTTTCTCATCTAATTATAACTAATTTTCATTATATGAATTTTATTTGTGTTTGTTTAGATGTATTTAGTTTAATTTATTGTCTACTTTAGTTATTGGGTTTAAAATTCATAAGCATTTGTATTGTAAAAATGTAATCTTAAAACATAGCTAAATCAAACTAGTTTGAGTTGTTCGGTTTTAAACCAAACCAAGTTCAAGCACTAACATTTGGTTTGGTTTTACCAATTCAACCCTAACCAAGCCACCAGTTCTATTCAGACCGCAAAAATACTACGTGGCCCTTGTGTATAGAGATAAAAATGTCCTGTTTAGACTTAATTTTATTAGATCCCAAACTTTTGAAGTTTATGTATATCATCACAAAAAATATTTACATTTTAATATATATTTTGCTGATCAATGAAGCACTATCAGATAATAATATGTTATCACTTTGACTAATGAGGATGGATCTAACCATAAGAGAAGGGGGTGGTTGCAGGTTCGGGTCTGGGTTTGACAAGTCAACAAGTCTTAACCAATATGGGTTGGAGATGCGGCCTAAATCAACTGCAACACTTGAAAAGAAAGAAAAAAAATAGTCAACGCCACCATTAGATGTCTATTACTGACTGATCCTACGGTCAATATAAGAAAGGTTAATTGCGTCACCCAGGGAAAATTAGGTGGTGCCAGGCTCTAACTCTAAACCTTCATTATAGATTTTCAGCCACTTACCACTAGGTCACCATCGCACGGAGACAACTGCAACACTAAAGAAGGAAATCAAAGAGTGACTTTGGATTGGTGGATGGTTAAAAAAATTGCATTATAAATTATGATAGTAGCCTTTAGACATTTCTAGTAAAAATAAGATAACAAAATTTTAATTATCGGATTGTATAAAAATGTTAAATGGAGAGGGTTGTCCTCCCCACCTTAGTTCGATTAGCTCCCTTTAAATAAAATAATTCAAACTAAGGTTTTGTGTAACACCCCGACCGATGACGGAAACATCGGGGCGGCACAAAGTGTAGATTGTTCATAGCACAAGGTATAAAGTTGTAAATAATTCATACATTAAATTATAACCTTTATTACATCGCTTCAAATTCTCAAACCTTAACTATTACATTAATTGAATTCAAAACCCTAACTATTACATTTATTGAATTCAAAACCCTAATCATAAGCAATTTCAAATCCAAGCTCAAGAATTTAGCTAATTGTCATTTCCACCTGAAACATGTTTAAAATCAAGTGTCAACTACGAATAGTTGGTGAGTTTCATAGGTTTGTACACACACAGAGAAATATGTTTACAAAAATGTTATAAATGATGTCATATGTGAACACAAAGCATAATGAACATAGTCAAAATGAACTAGCAAGTAAAGCAGATCATCAATGTTAACAAAATGATGTTCTGACCATGTTCTAGCATTCCTAACAATGTTGAAGTAGTAAACTATCACCGCGGGCCTCCCCCAAAGGGTAAATCAAACAACGGTGGGATTGTTGGTCCAATAGATCTATCATAGTCACTAAATGTGTGTGATCAATGCCTATCCTTAATTAAAGTTCACAAACTAATATGCCATTAGCTAAGTTCACATGAAAATGTTTAGAAGTTAAGATAAGTTCAAAGATAACATGTTTCACCCCAAAAGTTCAAAACAAGTAAAAGAGGGGCTATGAATACTCACATTGATAGATGAGATAAATGTGCACAATAGTTGTCAAAATATGTCTCAAATAATGTCCAACAAGCTCAATGTTCACCTATTTAGTTCATTTGACATGATGTTATCATAACTATTTTTTATATGAATTTTCTTAAGTTCTAAATGGATCAATGGGTTCGGTTTTTGTTTCTTTTGTATATGATTTGAATATTTAACAATCGTTTTGTTCAAACGATAAGTAAATATTATTTAGTATTATTGTGAATGTTGTTCATTAAAGTTAAACATCTTTATTATGTTAATCATTTAAATGGGTTAAGGCTTAAAAGAAATTTAAGTTAATAGATAAAAATAGTTTTAATTTCAATAGTCAAAAGATTTAACGAGTTTAATAACTTTGAGGTAAAATTTATAAAATCGAAGCTAAGATCAATAGACTTTAAGATTTTTTTTATTTTTATTTTTATTTTTTTTCATGTTATATAAGTTTAAATAATTGAAAGAAAAGATTTGTAGTTTAAAGAATAACTAAAATGCTATTTTAAAACATTTATATAAAAAAATATTAAAGGTTTTAATCACCTTTAAGAATCCTTTGTATGTTAATAAATAAATAATAATAATAATAATAATAATAATAATAATAATAATAATAGTAATAGTAACATCTATCTATACTAATAAATAAAAATAATTGGGGACACTTGTCATCGTTCTATGACATCTAAATTTTGTTTTTCCCGCTTCTCTCTCATCTTTAATTATCTATATTTAGTATTTAGTTAGAAATAATAATTAATATATTATTAATTAATTGTATTGAGATGAAATTATTTATGATAACAACTTATTTACAATTCTTTAAGTATAATTATATTCAAATTATATTTATTAAATATTGGAAAATAAAGATTAATGATACTAATTGTTTTTATGAGTGATTTTGAAATTTTTAAAAAATTTAATTTGAATGGATGATTTTAATGATAAAAATATACTATGTTGAAATAATAGAAAGTAAGTAATTTGAAAAAACTAAGTTATATGCAATGTTTTGAAAACCAGACCAGGCCGGCCGGACCGGGAATCGGTGGTCGGACCGGCCCGGTCAAGGGTTCTGGTCCGTTTTGGGTGAACCGGCCGGTCGAACCGGCAAACTGGTGGTTGGACCGGAAAACCGGTGGTCGGACCGTTTTTTTTATTTTTTATTTTTTTTTATTTTTTTTGATATTTTATATATACATATTTATAAAATGTTTATAAAATCATCCGGTTCTTAAATCCGGTTTGACTGGTCCGACCGGTCGGACCTCTGACAAGTAAGGAGACCGGTTCGACGTCCGGTTCGATTATGAAAACATTGGTTATATGTATCAATATAAATTTTAAGTTAAGTTAGTTTTAGTTTGCTAAAGAAAAATAAGTGTTTTAATTAAATTTAAGTTGATCAATTACATTACCTAAAAATAATAACACATAGTTGAAAAAAATTAAAACATAATTTATAAGTATATATAGATCAAATTTTTTAACAAATTTTGATGACTTTTTGTATTAACATATTATATCATATTCATACAACTTTTATAAAACATGAGTTTAGTTAAATTATGCAATATACAAACTTTTTAGGTGTGTAACTTTTTCTTACCATATATTTATATATATTTTTTTTGCAACCCGTGTAATATACGGGATTTTAACCTAGTTTAATCATATATAAAGATTGATATGTATTTGTTCTTGTAATATATTAAGATTTAAAACAATCTAAAAAAATTAATTTTTCTTTATCAAACTTATAAACATAAGTTTATAAAAAAAAATTCTGTAAAAACAAAACTTTAAAAGGATTGATAGTTTAAAAGATATAAAAATAAAAGGTTTCTGGTTAAAAAAATCGGCCCCAAAGGGGCTCGAACCCATGACCACTAAGTCTAAACCAACAGCTCTAACCAGGACCAAGGCCTCAGCCGCGACTAGGATTCGATTTATTTGGTTTCTAACCTCACGTGTATTATATTCCCCCTAGATCAGTTGAAGAACTCGAAGCCCTAGCCTTGGTTCTCAATGAATTCGATTGATTATGATCTCAATCGTTAACAAAATCATAGGGCTTTTGATTGTTATCAAAAACCGAACAAAATGAGGTCAAAATCACTAACCTTAGTTTGTGTTTGGATGGAGTTCGGCTGAAGAAACAAGGGACGACGAAACAGAGATGTTTTAGGCTTGACTCGATGCGATTAGCAGTTCTTGATATGTTTTATGATCACAGAAAGGTTCGAGATGTTCTGAGGATTGTTATGGTTAAGTTAATTTGATATTTATACACGTTTTGTTTAGGATTTGAATTCCGGTCTTGTGTTCGTATTCATGGAAAATATTTACACGTCTTTGAGATGTAATTGATCATAAATGTGATTAGAATCACATCACGCGTTTGAATACATACCATTTTCGGGTTTGATTAGCTGTATAACGACTGTCATCCATCGATTGTGAATTCGGGTTGTGAATGGGTTGAAATGAAACCCATGGATGGTCCAGCTATGTAACCGGGTGAGGAGGAGAGGGAGAATAGCAGTTTGGCAATTTGGTCCCTCTCTTCTTTCCCTTTAATTATAGTTTCTGATTTGGCATTTTTAACCCTTTAACTTTCTAAAACAAAGTTTTAAACTATTATAATTTTTTTTAATTTATTTAAAATTCATAAAACTAAAATAACTAATTTAGTTATATTTTTATGATGTTTTTAAATTTTATATAGTTATATCAAGGTTATTTTACTTTATTTAAAGTTTATGATTAAAGTATTTAAAATTTTTATAAAGGTTTTATTTATTTAAATAAAATGTTTTTTTTAGATTAAAAATTTATAATAAAAATTTATTTATTTGTTTAAGTTATTCATTTACGATTTATTTCAATTTTTTTTTATTAAAACTTATCATTATAAACAATAGTTTAAAATTTACAAGTGAGTTTTGATTTTATTTCTTTTGACTTGTATAATTATAAATAATTATACATACATAATTGTGTATTAAATTGTGTTTTAAGTAGTTGTTCTTATATATACGTATATTACAAATGTTCAAATTTGTTTACTCATATAAATATATATATATATATATAGATATATTTATGTAACCTGTATAACAAACTCGTAGATGAAATTTCAAATGACGTCATAATCTATTTAATAAATATAATTGTTTATTAAAATTTTTGGAAATGTTACAGTATCCCCTACTTTTAGGAATTTCGTCCAGAGATTAAGGAGAACTGTAGCGGAATATATGTGGGTACTTTATTTTTTGTTTGATCTTATCGTGCCAAGTGAATTTTAGATTTACGTCAACCAAGCATTGTCAAGTTCAACATGTGAAAGGTCGGTGAATGTTGCTTAGTTCAAATGAAAGTTCAGGGTTTGGATTCCTTCGTCCGGTTTGACCTTACGTTTGATGATAGTAAGTTGTGCTGAGATCCAATCGAATGACGAACGGCTCGTGAAGAGGTTCTAAAACTAATGAGTCGTGAAACGAGCATAATGATCGAATAAAATGCTAAAAGCACATCAGTAGAGGACTCGCAGATCCTTATACATTTTGTATGTACAAAGGTGAGTAGGATAACGAGAATTGAGTGATTTATTCATGAACGTGTGTTAAAGATTATTACGATTTCAGAGGATTAAACAAACCATCAAACTTGGTTTCTATTAAGAGTTCAACGCCAGAAGACTTTTCATCATCCAAATTGAATTGGGTCAAGAAATTTGTTGAACTACGAGTACGTTGTTTTAGGTTCAATTGCTATAAGTTTAGATACAGTTCTTACGGTTGAGTGCATCCTCTACAACATTCGATTCTCGTAATCGAACTTGTTAAGCATTTTGCCCCAACTTTGTTGTTTCAAGTGGATTTAAGGCATAATTTCTTCAATTCTTTTAAGGTAAAGTTTAATGATCGTGTTCTGTGAGATAGGTTTTTATGAAGTTTCTTTGTTTGTGATCAATAGAAAGTGCGACACATAATACGGTCACGTATTTTGATGTTATTAGTTTTATCTTTTAGATGTATGCAAATTGTTGTATTGTTCATATGAGATCAAATCATTTGAGATGTTAATCTCATATGTGGATGTTCTATGTGGGACTTGGAATTTGAAAGTTTTCATTTAATTGTTTTAGGTTAACGATTGCTTAATTGGCTTGATATAGGAACTACTAAGGCCTTTGATTTAGTATATGAAAATGTACACCAAGTCTTAGTATGCAAGAATCACTTATAGCTCTAACTAAGATTTGTTCTCGTGACGATGGCACTAAACCTACAATCCTATCATTGATCAAGCTTTCGGTTCTACTCCCAATGTACAATTGGTGCTTATATATAGGGTATACCGTAGCCAACCCACCACACCACCAATACCTTGAAAGCGTACCAATCGCCCACCAATACCACACAACATAAAATATTTCACTTTGATTGATGTTTACACGTAGTTCACCACATAGGTGTAGTTCGCATAGTTTTGACTAAGATTAGTTTCCATGATGTTAACACTCAAATCTAAGAATCCTATCATTGGTCAAGCTTTCGATTCTACTCCCAATGTATTGGTGGTGCTTATATATAGGGTATACCGCAGCCAACCCACTACATCACCAATACTTTGAAAGCATATCGATCACCTACCAATAAAACACAACAAAACATAAAACGTTTCAAATTTGATGTTTACAAATAGTTGGCCATACGGGTATAGTTCATACTTTGCAACCAAATTTTAAGTTAATCATCCAAAGTTTTTAAAAATTGTGTCCATTGTATCGCATTCGTAGGATTTACATGTACTGCAAATTCACGTTCCGTGTGCACCCGTAACGGAAATTTGCCTTGTATGTTTACCCTACTTGCTGGTTATGGTACACAATTGAGTGGATACAAGATCCATTAATGAAATGCGATTCCCAAAGTTCACAATGCAATCATGTATAATATAGTTAATGTCGATAAAGTTACTGTAGACCATTAAATGGCCTACCTAATATAATTTACATTTTACCAAGTAAAATCTCAAATTTATAAACCACAAAGTTTTATTAGCACTAAAATCACGTAATATGAAATCATAACAATCATTGATCAGGAACGAATCATTCAACATCTTGATTGGGTTGAGCTTCTTGGGCAATTAGTTGAAGATTCCTAGCACGAGCTACCCCTTGGTTATTGCCTGCAATCCTTGGGCATTAGTTTCTAAAGTGATTTGGGTCACCGCACTCAAAGCATGCCCTTCCATTTGTTATGGCAGGATTTGCGGGTGCCGCTTGTCGTTGGTTTAACGGTTGAGTTTGTTGACCTTGCTGCAAAAGTGGTCCATTTCGGCAGTAATTAGCAGAATGACCATACATTCCACATTGGGTGCAAATTCTACAAGGTCGAGTTGATGCATGATGATATTTGCAAGTGTTGCAAAGAAGGCTCGTCCCCATGTAAGGTTTATTGTTTTGTGGCGCTTGTTGATTCAAAGGAATAGCAGGGGTTGTCGTAGCGAAATTCCTAGCCTTCCACTTGTGAGTGTTCTGTTTCATGGGGTTGATAGGTTCAGTTTTGGCCTCTTAAGAAGGCTCATCAGTGTTGACCTTTGTTTCAGTTTTCTTTGCCCCTTCCTCGTCAGAGTTCCATCCTTGACATGATTGTCGGTTAAGGTTGCAGCAAGTCGGATCGCATCTTCCAGTGTGGTAGGCTTGCTGCCAAAAGCAGTGTCTTGGATTTGCATAGGAAGGCCACCAATATACTTTTCAATGGCCCGAGACAAAGGTGTTACCAAGTGTGGAACAAGTAAACTGAGTTCGTGGAAATGAGTCGTATAAAGAAGGTTCTCTCCACTATCTTGCTTGAGCTCCCAAAATTCGGCTTCAAACTTCCTCATTTCATTACGAGGGCAGAATTCGTCGGTCATAAGTTGCTTGACCTCAGACCAGGTCAAAGCTAAAGCAGCATCCAAACCCTGGTTCACTTCTCACTATTCCACCAAGTGAGTGCCCTCTTTCGAAAGACACTGGTGGCATAACGAAGCTTAAGGTTCTCAGGACAGTCAGAATGAATAAACGTGCTCTCTATGCTTTCAAACCATTGGAGCAGCCCCGTTGCTCCTTTAGATCCAATGAACTTTGCAGGATTGCAAGAGTTAAAGTGTTTGAAGGTGCAGACTTGAGTTGCACCCCCTCCATTGCCATTGTTTTGAACAGGGTTCACATTCGCAGCTTGATTTAGCTGAGTCACTAAAGTTGGTAGCACAACAGCCACTTGCTGAGAAATGATCTGGGCCAACTCTTAATGGTGGGATTAGTGTTATTGGTGTTTGTGTTGGTGTTGGTGTTATTGGTGTTGTTGCGAAGAACACGAGGCATGATTCTACAAGAGTTCAATTGAAAAGGATCAGAAGTTATATAACTCAAAGAGTTCAAATAAGAAATACAGAGTTCAAATGAAAGTTTAATCACAAAGCAACATCTGGATTGTATTCCTAAAGGAACACTTTTGACAGATCAAAGTGTTTAAGTTCAACTTAACTTTCGAAAAGACATACTTTAGCCTATAGGTTCATACTCACTTCAAGGGTTCCCAGGAAAGCATAACAGGTCCATCGGTTGATTTGGATTTATACGAAATGCTTTCCTAGACAGAACTCCCTAAAGTACAGGTATTTCCCCTTCCAGATTGTATGTGTTTTCTGATCATTAAAATGAACCTAAAGACTATTGACGAGATTCAAGATTAGACTTAGAAGTCTAAGATCATTCCTTGTGGTGACTATCCTTATTCAAGTCGTAAGAAAGGGGTCGAGAAGTTTTGAACCTTAAAGTCTAGTGTGTGCATGCTAAGGTATCCTAAACTAGGTTCAAATATTTGACCTATCAAATAAGTAGTCACATAAGCAAGTATGACCTATCATGGCAACTAAGGGTTCAAATAACAGTTCATGGCCTAGCATGTCAACTATAGAGTCCAAATAACAGTTCATGACCTATGAGTTCAAACTAAGGCATCCTATGGTAATAGTCTAGGTCATCTAGTTCAAATAACCTAATTCTCTATAACCCTATCTCTGATACCAATCTGTAACACCCCGACTGATGGCGGAAACATCGAGGCGGCACGAAATGTAGATTGTTCATAGCACAAGGTATAAAGTTGTAAATAATTCATACATTAAATTATAACCTTCATTACATCGCTTCAAATTCTCAAACCTTAACTATTACATTAATTGAATTCAAAACCCTAACTATTACATTTATTGAATTCAAAACCCTAATCATAAGCAATTTCAAATCCAAGCTCAAGAATTTAGCTAATTGTCATTTCCACCTGAAACATGTTTAAAATCAAGTGTCGACTACGAATAGTTGGTGAGTTTCATAAGTTTGTACACACACAGAAATATGTTTACAAAAATATTATAAGTGATGTCATATGTGAACACAAAGCATAATGAACATAGTCAAAATGAACTAGCAAATAAAGCAGATCATCAATGTTAACAAAATGATGTTCTGACCATGTTCTAGCATTCCTAACAATGCTGAAGTAGTAAACTATCACCGCGGGCCTCCTCCGAAGGGTAAATCAAACAACGGTGGGATGGTCGGTCCAATAGATCTATCATAGTCACTAAATGTGTGTGATCAATGCCTATCCTTAACTAAAGTTCACAAACTAATAGGCCATTAGCTAAGTTCACATGAAAATGTTTCGAAGTTAAGATAAGTTCAAAGATAACATGTTTCACCCCAAAAGTTCAAAACAAGTAAAAGAGGGGCTATGAAGACTCACATTGATAGATGAGACAAATGTGCACAATATTTGTCAAAATATGTCTCAAATAATGTCCACCAAGCTCAATGTTCACCTATTTAGTTCATTTGACATGATGTTATCATAACTATGTTTTTATATGAATTTTCTTAAGTTCTAAATGGATCAATGGGTTCGGTTTTTGTTTCGTTTGTATATGATTTGAATATTTAACAATCGTTTTGTTCAAACGATAAGTAAATATTATTTAGTATTATTGTGAATGTTGTTCATTAAAGTTAAACATCTTTATTATGTTAATCATTTAAATGGGTTAAGGCTTAAAAGAAATTTAAGTTAATAGATAAAAGTAGTTTTAATTTCAATAGTCAAAAGATTTAATGAGTTTAATAACTTTGAGGTAAAATTTATAAAATCGAAGCTAAGATCAATAGACTTTAAGATTTTTTTATTTTTATATTTTTTTTTCATGTTATATAAGTTTAAATAATTGAAAGAAAAGATTTGTAGTTTAAAGAATAACTAAAATGCTATTTTAAAACATTTATATAAAAAAATATTAAAGGTTTTAATCACCTTTAAGAATCCTTTGTATGTTTTTAAAATAATAATAATAATAATAGTAAAATTTAATCATATATAAAGATTGATATGTATTTGTTCTTGTAATATATTAAGATTTAAAACAATCTAAAAAAATTCATTTTTCTTTATCAAACTTATAAACATATGTTTATAAAAAAATTTCTGCAAAAACAAAACTTTAAAAGGATTGATAGTTTAAAAGATATAAAAATAAAAGGTTTCTTGTTAAAAAAATCGGCCCCAAAGGGGCTCGAACCCATGATCACTAAGTCTAAACCAACAGCTCTAACTAGGACCAAGGCCTCAGCCGCGACTAGGATTCGATTTATTTGGTTTCTAACCTCACGTGTATTATGTTCCCCCTAGATCAGTTGAAGAACCCGAAGCCCTAGCCTTGGTTCTCAATGAATTCGATTGATTATGATCTCAATCGTTAACAAAATCATAGGGCTTTTGATTGTTATCAAAAACCAAACAAAATGAGGTCAAAATCACTAACCTTAGTTTGTTTTTAGATGGAGTTCGGCTGAAGAAACAAGGGACGACGAAACCGAGATGTTTTAGGCTTGACTCGATGCGATTAGCAGTTCTTGATAGGTTTTATGATCACAGAAAGGTTCGAGATGTTCTGAGGATTGTTATGGTTAAGTTAATTTGATATTTATACACGTTTTGTTTAGGATTTGAATTCCGGTCTAGTGTTCGTATTCATGGAAAAGATTTACACGTATTTGAGATGTAATTGATCATAAATGTGATTAGAATCACATCATGCGTTCGAATACATACCATTTTCGGGTTTGATTAGCTGTATAACGACTGTAATCCATTGATTGTGAATTCGGGTTGTGAATGGTTTGAAATGGAACCCATGGATGGTCCAGCTATGTAACCGGGTGAGGAGGAGAGGGAGAATAGCAGTTTGGCAATTCTGGTCCCTCTC
Source organism: Mikania micrantha (assembly GCA_009363875.1). Lineage (NCBI taxonomy): Eukaryota > Viridiplantae > Streptophyta > Magnoliopsida > Asterales > Asteraceae > Mikania > Mikania micrantha. Next base: position 1,222 of record SZYD01002198.1, on the reverse strand, counting down.
TTCTTTCCCTTTAATTATAGTTTCAGATTTGGCATTTTTAACCCTTTAACTTTCTAAAACAAAGTTTTAAATAGTTATATTTTTTTTAATTTATTTAAAATTCATAAAACTAAAATAACTAATTGATGCGAGCGGTCAGTATACTAAAAACAAGACTAAATTTAATCTATTTAACCTAAGCTAAAGACACTAAATCTAATCCTAGACCTATACTTAACCTAAACAACTAGTATAATCGGAAAACCTAAACTAGACCGCTCCTAAGGCAAGTGTACCTGTCGGTGGCAGAATAGCTGATGAAAGTCCGGATATCGAACCAATGGACACTAGTTAACAAACTAAACCTAGACTGTGAACTAACTAAGGTAAGGGGGGGGGGTTTGGTGCAAACTGATAACCTGATCAGACTGAACTGACTAACACACAAACTAACAACTATACTAAAACAGCAACTAAAACTGATAATGAAACTGGAATCTAACTACAGTGAGGTAAAACTGGTGTATCTAGGATGGGAATCAAAATATGACAGATGCTGATCTGGACTGACTTATGAAGGATGAAGACTAGGATCTTAAGGAACAGACTAAGGAATACCTAATGGGACCCAGATCAGATACCAGGCACTACAATGGGAATCCTAAGGCTGTAATGTATGCACTAGTCTATCGGGTCACCTTCCGGTTTTCCCGATATGCAATTGCACTCTAACGGGTGAATCACCTCCCGGATTTCTCCACCCGTTTGTATCCTAAGACACTAGAGAGCTATAAAGTTGACAACTTTGACATGGATTGACACTAACACTAAGAAGATCTAAGACAACGCCCTCCCGGGTCGTTTAACTCAAAAATCCCAAGTGTAAGAGACCAACCATCTAACATATCACCTCCCGGATTTATAGGCTAGGTCACACATGCAAATAACTATACTTAATGAAGTCTAATCTATGGAATGTGATCAACAACCCATAAACTAACCTAAAACACAAAGTAGTAGGCCTAACATACATCTATGTGTGGAAAGACCTTCCTAAACACATGTATATCAAACATTCACCAAATATAATCATTCAACACATGCAAATATCATCAAAGTTTCAAACTTTACAGCTGATTACAAAGCATATATCATCCATAAGCATAAATCAAGTCCAAAATCATCAAAGATCACAAACTTTATCATCCCAAACCTAGATACAACCATAGATCTAGCTGTCCAC
>SZYD01002197.1:0-31262 GCA_009363875.1 Mikania micrantha | reverse complement strand
AGTCACTCGTCACAAAACTGTAGATGAATCAAGAAGAACACTGAATGACTACTAGGGGTTGACACCATAAGTCAACACTCGACGGCCAATCAGTTTATCTTACAAGATGCTGACAACGAAGAACACTGATGACTAGTAGGGTGGACACCATAGGTCAACGCTCAGCGGCCAATCAGTCTGTCTTACGAAGTCCAATAGCTTCAGCATACAAGTTTATCGCATACAAATTGTTTAGACTTTACGTATCGTGTGCACAAGTACTAGCTTCACAACCGGAATCCCATTCCATTAGTTTTAGCATTTCAAGCATTCCAAGCATTCAAGTATTTCGAACATTTTGAGCATTCAAGCATTCTAGAATTTCAGCATATAAGTCTTTCTGAGTTTAAGTATATGAGCTTTCAAAAGTATAGTTATAAAAGCATTTCAAAGATTCAGTATTTTGTCATCTAAAGCATTTGTAGCATCACGAGTTTACATCATCAAAGTATAAGTGTATAAAGCATTAGCGATAAGACTAAGTATAAAAGCGTTAAGAAACATTTACACATTTAATTAAAATATTTAAACATGCTTCTCAGTCCCGAAGTAAAACAAAATAGTTTGAAAGGGGACAAATGAACTCACCTATGTTGTAGTATGCCTGTAGAACTATAAATCAGATAAACCCGCTCTCATACTATGTAGATTATGTAGCTTCAATACCTGAGTTGATTTGTTGTGATTTGTACACGATAAGTATTTATAGAGACGTAAATAAGGGTTTGGTCTCGGTGTGTAACTATGTGTTCTAAGTGTTTTCTAATGAGTACTAGCACTTCACTAGGTATTTCTAAGCTAAATATTTCCCCATGACTTTGTCCCTTAGTTAATAGCAATCAAACCTTATTTGCATAAAGTTTACAATTCAAGCGTTTCATTTTAGAATTCATTATTTATAATCTATGTAATTAAATGACAAATCTCAAGTTCAAAATTATTAATTTATTCTAAAATACTTTAATAAATCAATATTATAATTGCATTTCATAAGACATCACTTTTTATTACAAAACATAAGTTATTTTATGAAACTTTCATTAATCATATAAGAACTTGAACTAACTCCTTTAAGTTAATCATAAGCCCTTTATTAGCTTATATGTTGTTTAGTTTATAGTGTTTGCCTTTGAGTTGATAATTAACTAAGATTATTCCATGAGAATAATCTAAGTTTATTATCTTTATGTGACATCATAAGAATTGTAAGTTAATCATATAAGACTAACATCACCCATACTTAGTGAAATCCTTTAGTTTTCACATAATTTTCCTTGTGTCTTTAGCTTCTATATACACCATGGCTTCTTATCATGTTACTTACGTTTAGTTTATTAGCTTTGAAAACACCACTGAGTATATTTAAAAAATATTATAGTTTTTGCTCTACACTTGTTTAATTTGTTGAACACAATCGGATTTGAACATCTTTTCCATGGTTTTGCCTTACTAGGATCAATGTTTTATGGCCTTAAACTGGTTTAAAACTTATTTTTATAGCTTTGAGAGTGTTTATAAAGACTGGTGTAGTTAACAACCAAACACGGATGGGAACCCTCAAAACCGACTAATACCATAGCTCCAATTGTCCCACCCGACTAGTCTATGTTTCAATTGACTTCCCAAGTTCGTTTCTAAGTGTCCAAGCCTGTTTTCAAGTTCATTACACTTGGATCTTGTTTCAAATTAGTATCGATAGTACTGGAGACAATATCGACATACCACAGGCCCTTAGTATAGACATGAAGTTGGAATCAGCCCTGCCGATACTACCAGTATCGACAGGCCCCTTGCACAGCCCCTTAGGCCTTCGAATCTACTAAGTTCGACACACCATTGCTGCCCAGATCTCAGAGATGGTCGAGACTATCAATATCAAAGCAAGCTCCATCGAACCTAACCATCGAGACTAGCAATCTTGATGGTTGAAGGTTGCTGCAACTTGAAGCCATCGATTTTGTTTTCTTCACGTGTTCTTGCTTCGAAACTAACCAATCCAGAACCAAACTCAACAAGACCTGTTCCAAACTTCAATCCAAGATGTTCCTAAACTTCCTAAGTTGGTTTTGAGTGAATCCTAAGAGTGTAAAGGTCGGAAAAGAGCTGGAAAACCCAAGTGGTTCAAAAAAGGTAATGAATAGTATACATTTCTGAAAATCAGTGATTTCTCACTCATTTCTTCCTCGTTTTTGGCAATTCTAGGCTCGATTTCTTCATCTTTTCACGATCTACACGTTCCCACCGTCGTTTTGACACCAAAATCACCTAATTTGGTGCAGATTTGAGAAAGTTATGGGGTTTTTAGTGAGAGAATAGTGTAAAGAGAGAATGTGACGGGGTTTAGAGAGAGAGGATGGGTTGGTGTGAGCAATAAATGACATTTAATGTCATTTTATCCTTTTATCGTTCGGGTGTGTTTGGCCTCGTTCGGTTCGCTCGGTTTCTCGTGTACATGTCGGTTTTCGGTTTTCTCATAACGAAACGTTATGATTTTATAAAATAAGATTTCTAATTTGTTTTAGGTGGTAGTTCCTAGTAAATTAACTAAATATATTTTATTTATTTTTAACATTTCAAAATATTTAATTTAACTGTTTAAATCGGATTGTACGATTTCGCACGTAATCGTTCGGATCGTCACCCGTATGAACACGACGATAACTGTACTTTCCTATTTGATTATCTCATTATTAGACATCATTCAGAACGTTAAACCCACAGATATACTCGTGTAAATCGTCATTCACATGAATAATCCGTTAGTTTAATGCTCACTTAACAATGTTTGTTATTGTTTTGTTTTAGTCGTTTCTCGCATTCGTTTACACATAATAAATCCTAAACTAACAAACATAGCATAATTCAGTGTTGCCAGACATAATCTGACTGTTGCGTCATAGCTTACACAGTGTTTCTGAAACAGTTTCACAAGCATTTAGTATTAATAGCATAGAATAAGCATTACACATAGTTTCATTCTAAAGTCTACTGTACATTTCACTGTTCCGAACTACTATTCGGGCACTGATGTTACAATAATCTGAATACTTTAAACTATGTTGAATGTTGAATGTGGTGTCGGTAGGGAGTAAAACACTTAATTATCAGTAACAACAATATCATATGTGGTCAGGTATGTGGTGGGTAGGCAGCTGGGCTGGCGGTAAGCTTGACCCTACGTATGCCCTATATATAAGCATACTTGACTGGATAGGATAGGTCTTGTTGGTGAGGTTAAGCTTGTAACTCTAAAGGTTTGTCAAATCTCATATTCAATTACAAAACTTTATGAACTCACCAACCATGTGTTGACTTTGTTTTCATACATGTTTTCTCAGATGACGGGCAGGATAAAGATTAAGATTTCAGGATGCATACTAGGACGCCAAGATAGAGGACCTAGTAGCTTTTGGAAGTGCATATTTTTTTATTGTTACTTGTGAATGTAACGACCGGTTTTCAGAAATTGAATATGTTTGAAATAATCGTCAATAGAATGATGGTGATTATTGCAAATTGAAAATAGGCAAGAAATGATGAACGTGGGAGAAGACCGTGCGTGAAATGGAGTTCTGGATTGTCTAGAATCGCAAAACGAAGAAAAGTTAAAAATTTGAGAAAATAGGTGCCAGGCGGTACGCCTCGCACCAGCGGCCCACGCTAGGCGGTACGCACGAAGAGGGGCGAAAATATCTGAGCTTAGGGCTCGTGCGCTACGCCTGAGACCAACCCTCCACGCGGGGCAATGCGCCTGGGATGTATTGAGGCGGCAGATTGCTTAACTTCGAAGAATTCGCCAGAAAACATATGTTTTCTCTTTCTCTCGACCTTACACGCACACATACACTTCCAGATCAAGTTTTTACCATCTAATCTCAATTTTGAAGCCATCCAAACGATCGGGTTGAGCCAGGAATCGTTTTTACAAGTTTGGATCGTTGTATCGCAACCAGAAATCCGTTCGAAAGGGTAACGATTCGTTTTATCCTACTGATTTGATATTACATGGATTAAATATAGTTTTGAGCATGATATAATGATTATTGTTGATGATTATTGCCTAGATGATGGCTAGGAATAATTAGAAACGAAGAACTAGATATTTTAACGGTGAAATATTGATTTTGATCCGTTATAATGTCCGGTTGTCAGAAAATCCATATTATTGTGATTGATAACTAGTGGGATGATTAAAGCATGTTTATGATGATTGTAGATCATTCCTTGGAATGATAGATTCCGATTCAAGTGTTGATTAAATGTTGGAATTTGAAAGATAATGATTTTGGCATAACTATGCTAAATTATAAGTGATAACTTGATTTCTACATGTCACATAGTAATGAATGAGATTCAAATGAGTTGAATCAATATGTATGGGTGTTGTGTGTATTGAAACTAGTTGTATGTATGTGAATTGCAACTAGGTATTGGGGGTGGAAGTCAAGAGACAAGTCACAGAAGTGGAAAAGAGATTGTAGGAAGTGATCAACCCTTTGAACAACGTAAGTCACCCGTTACTGTTGAGTTTGTTTAATATTGTGATAATGAATCATAAATATTGTGATCATGTGAACAAAACTCAATTGGTGATCCACATGGATGTAAACCATGTGTTGAATGTGATATAGTGATGACCTACAAGTGTGTAGGCATTCATGTTTGCTTAAATTGGTATTAATCCACATGAGTGCGGATAATGTTGTTGAAAGTATGTTGAAATGGTTCACTTGAATGTGAACTAAGGAGGTAGTGGACAACTTAGTTGATCTACAATGATGTAGACAACTGTTTGTTATACGTAAGTGTAACTGGTTCACTTGAATGTGAACAAATTGTGATTGATTTACCTTTATATGATTCGCAATGTGTGTGAACATATGTAAGGGTGATAGACCTTAAAGTTGAATTGAAGTTAGACACTAATATATGTTATTTGAAATCACAATTGTGTGATTATTTGTTGTTTGTGTCTAATGTTGACTATGTGTGTAAATAACACATGTAGTAAACTTTGTGTTAGTAGATTCTCAAGGGTGAGAACATAATTATATTAGTGAAAGTTTGAGTAATTCACAAGACTAAGAAAACTCAATAAGACACCTAAGTGTGTCGTTCTGAATTTAATAGTGTGACACATGTTTGGTAAGTAGGAAGAATTGTATTTGATGATCTACAAATGTGTAGACAGTTCTAGTTAATTCAATTGAGAGTGAACAATCAGTGTGTTGAAATGTAGTTAAATGTGTCACATATATGTGAACATATGAATTGGGAGTATATTGGATGTAAACACAAGTGAATGTGTTCAAATTGTGTGTAAATTATCTATTTGATCGAGCTTGTAGTTGTAGGACGGGGTGCATCCACACTACAAGTGTTTGTGCATTTAGCACATATACATGATTAGTTGAGTTGATTGAAATGGATAATAATGATTGTGGTTATTGTGGTTGAATGATTCACAAGGTGTGTGAACAAATGTTGAATTGGTAATGTGCATGTTTTGATTCACAAGGTGTGTGAACATAAGACTTGCAATTCCAATGTAATCGATTCACAAGGTGTGTGAACAAATGTTGAATTGGTAATGTGCATGTTTTGATTCACAAGGTGTGTGAACATAAGACTTACAATTCCAATGTAATTGATTCACAAGGTGGTGAACAAACGGTGGATTGGTAATATGCATGTGTTGATTCACAAGGTGTGTGAACATAAAACTTGCAATTCTAATGTAATTGATTCACAAGGTGTGTGAACAAACGGTGGATTGGTAATATGCATGTTTTGATTCACAAGGTGTGTGAACATAAGACTTGCAATTCCAATGTAATTGATTCACAAGGTATGTGAACAAATGTTGAATTGGTATGTGCATGTTTTGATTCACAAGGTGTGTGAACATAAGACTTGCAATTTTAATATAATCAATTCACATGGTGTGTGAACAACTGTTGAATTGGTAATGTGCATGCTTTTATTCACAAGTTGTGTGAACATAAGACTTGCAATTCCAATGTAATTGACTCACAAGGTGGGTGAACAAAAGGTGATCTACAGTAGTGTAGACATTCGAAAATTCAATAGTCAAATTGTTTGATTTTGACTTTTGAGAAATATGATGCACAACTGGAGTTTTGTGTGCACATGTATGTGTGGTGGTAAATTATAATGATTGTGCATGAATTGATGATTCATGGGGTTTTGGGTGGAAAATACCCATTAGTAAATCATTATGCATGTGATTGAATATTGTTACCAAATTATATTTGGAACATTAGTAGTGTATCCATATGGTGTTATGGAATACACTTGGTGAAATAGTGAGGTAAACTTACTTAGTTCTAACGAACTAATGGTGATTTAAATGTGGTGTTTACAGGTACAAAGGAGTAAGGTGACCGGCAATGGTGATCGGGATCGAACAAAAAAAATATTTGAGTGGTGAAATGAAGTTCACTTATTATAAGTATGCGGAAATACTTAGATATGTTTTAATGTTTGAATGATTAAAAATGTGTGTGTTTACAAACAAAGCACAGAAAGTTTTTCTAGGACCTAAACAAAATTCTTAATAAATGTTTTAAATGTCCGGATGGGACATAAAGTGACAGTGGGTGTTACAGTGAATCATTTTGATATCTTGTACAGTTACAAGATAGTAAACTCATGATTCTTTTTTGTTAGGTTTACATTGTTAAATTATCAAACATGACAGTGTAATTTAACTTTGTAATCCTAGTTTTAACATTATTGCTCTTTGGTTATTCTCAAATGTTGTGCTATATATACAATCTGGTCATCCCGATTATCCCACGATATCGCGCCCCGGGACCATTCTGCCCGACGGGAAAGTCGATCCAGCCACCGGCTCGGGGTGTGACATTTTGACACCAAGAACGTCCGATTTGGTGAAGTTTTGGCTAGCTAGAGTGTGGGTTTTTGTAGAGAGAGAGTATGAATCCGAAATGGAGGAAAGGAGGGATGGATCTCCAATAAATGTGTGGGAGAAGGGAAAATTTAAGGCTTTTATAGTCCGGGGGTGTTCAGGTGTGTTCGGTTTCGCTCGGTTTCGCTTTAACGCTTTTGTTTCGTTTCTTTTCATAAAATTACGTTAGCTTATTAAAATAGAAGTTTTTAAATCTTTTTAAGTGGTAATTCCTAATAAATATTCTAAATATCTTTTTATTATTTTTAAAGTTTCAAGAACATTTATTTTTATCGTTTCATCGAATCGTATCGTTTTCGCATGTATTTGTATAGATCGTTACCCGTACGAACACGACGACAACTTTACTTTCCGATTTGATTTTCTAATTATAAGATATGTTCAAAACGTTAAACTCACAAATATATTCGTGCGAATCGTCACCCACACGAATACATTGTTAATTTAATATTCCCGTAACGACATCTGTTGCTGTTTTAAATTTGATATCCTCAGATACGTTTATACATAATAATATCCTATTTGACAGTTGTGTGTGTTATTAGTCTGTAGTTTCATATTATATGTTAGTCTGCATCTTGTTGTGTGTGTTGTATATCAGTATTGAGATGTACTGAGTTTCTAACACTGTTTTCTGAACTTTTCACATTGTATTATCACAGAATAGTTTACAAGTAAGTTCCGTACAACCACCTACTGTACAACCCCAATGTTCAAACCTACTGTTCAGTCACTGTTTTTACAGTCTCCCCTTGCTATAGAAATTTCATCCCGAAATTTAAGAATCATTGTCGGGCACAACTTCCTCTGTAAACAGATAAGGATACTTCGTTTTCATGTCGTCCTCATGTTCCCAAGTAAACTCTGGGCCGCGTTTGGAATTCCACCGAAAGTCTACAAAACCAAAGGATACGAGTCCGGAGGGTGTATTTTGAGTTGGGCTTACTTTGACGATCTACGCTGTTACAAAGGGGAATCCAGTACTTCAGATCCCCGCATGATTTAAAGACGTTGCCGGGCTTTGAATTGAATCAATTGGCGCGTTTGAACATGCTCAATAATGAGACTTCGAGGTTATCATCCTAGTTTGCAAGGCAAATCCAGTTCGAATACTGAAAGAGATGGATAAACTTCCAGCCTCAGCAACAAGAAAGATATTGTCTACCAGAGATCGATGCTCAATCGAAAAGACATAAAGTTATCCTGAAGTGGTTGCCTCCAAAGGTCATGAAGAAGATTCCCTTACGGAAGATGCCTCGAGACTTTTCAGGTAACTTCGGTGGTATTATGATGGCAGAACTGCTGAAGCTGTGATTGTTTTGTGCAAAGAAGAAAAGTGGGATACGTTACGTGTTTTTGATCCCATGTGGCTGACCAATCTGTCAAGTGAAGATGTCAAGACTTTATACAAATGTCAGAATTTCTTTGAGGTTGAAGACATGGAGCAAGCACTAAAGTATATGAGGGTCATCCGGCTATGCCTTGCATTCGATATTCATGCCGGCTCTGATTGGAAGGCTCTTTCACAAAAGTTTTTGAAGACTGAAGCTGTTAAAGTTTAGAACTAGGTCCAAGAGGGATTATATAGATGCATCTTTTGTCCCTAGTTCATTGAAATTGTCTTTTGTGATTGTATGAATCATAGAGTATCAATGAATACAATTGTTATTCATTATTTGATTGTATTTAAATGTTTAAACTTAAAGTTAGTTGTTTGTTGGCCATTCGTATGAATGACTCATGAGAATGAGTCTATTTGCACGAATAACACTTAGCGAATGATTGTCTCAGACAAATGAGTCATTAGCATGACTCATTTGCATGAGTAGTCCATTCGTTTAAGGTCATTCGTCTGAAGGGTCATTCTTGTGACTCATTCGTACGAATGACCTCTGACTATATAAACCCCGGCAAACAGAATGTTTGACAGAATTCTCATCATTCCCTCTGCCCTCCTAGGTTTCAGTGCGATTCTCTGCCTCCAACTTCGAGAATTCTCTCTTGACTGATCGTTCTTGCACCAAACGTATCTAGGTCGTCGGTTGATCACGGGGAGTGTGTGTTCCGATTGGATAACCTCCGAATATGATTCCGCGCTATTCGAGAGCTCACCGAGCATATTTCGTGTGGAATCAGCGTGTTCCCGAGGTCCTACACACAGTAAATGTTTAGTATGCAATATGAAATAATATTGTAATTTTTGAAATGTTAAAAGGATGAAAAATGAAATCTTAACAAATCAGATAGATGATTGGCATAATTTACACTTGACTATAGAGAAAAAAACAAATTAATGTTAATAGCCATTTCCAAACATGGTGTGGATTTAGTGTAGCATGACAAAACCATGAGGTCGATTCGGACTTTGGGTTGTTTTTATCACACGTGATCATCACGTGCCATCAGTCGGTCCCCATCATTATAAGAACAGCTTCTGCAGGCGATATCACTCGCTACTAGTCGCCGAACCATAAGAAAACAAGACCAGCAATCGACATCGAAGATGGGCGTGGAGAAGGAATTAATCCGGGCCGGAAATGGTCCGAAGCCCGTCGCCGGCCAAAATGTCACCGTTCACTGCACTGGATTCGGTAAACTTCGATCTCTCATTTCTCCCAAATTTCAAAACCCTAATTTATATGATGTTATGAACTTCATTTTCTGTGAATCGATTCAGGAAAGACTAAAGATCTGTCTCAGATTATTGTTTTTTTTGCTTGGAGATTGTTGTGTACTAAGAATATGATTTTCACTTTTAATAATTTACTTGTATTTTTAAAATGGCTTATTCTGATCTAAAGAAGCTCTTGATTCGACTTAATTTGGTCACTAGTATCTTTTTGTTCTTCCGTTTTATTTGTAGTTTGCTATATTCATTCCTAATCGTGATTTCAGGGAAAAATGGTGATCTGTCTCAAAAATTCTGGAGGTTAGAACTTTTGAATTAGATTGCTATGTATTTCTTTTTGAATTCTTCTATACTTTCGATGTTTTTTCTTTAAGTAATTTTTTATTTTATTTTATATATTAGCACGAAAGATCCAGGACAGCAGCCGTTCACCTTCAAAATTGGCCAAGGCCAAGTTATTAAAGGTAATATATTGCTGATGGTTTAGTATTTCTTTATGCTATAATCCTCATATCTTAATTAAGCAGGCATAATGCTATTTCTAGTTGTCTCAAAAAAATAAAGTTATGTTCTAAGTTTTGTAAACAAAACAAAAGAAGTGAAACAAATATAAGCAGAGAAAATGAAGGAAGTGGCGGAGAAAGATATAATTTTATTTTGTGTTTCAGAATTTGAAAGTAGAGAAAAAAAAAATATAGGATTTTACATGTTCTTGGGTTGCAGTTGTAAGAAGTCCAAAAATTTTCAGTCTGGGTGAGTTGATAATCTTGTTTCAACTGCATGAAGTAGTATGTGCCTATATGGATTTTTGGGTTCATGGCTCGTACAAATGACTTATTTCTTGAATCTAATGTCTTTGACAATTTTTGAGATGCTTTTTTATCTTGATTGGCACAGAAGAAATTGATATACTGACTTCATGATCACAGTTTTATTTAACTCTTGTTATTTAAAGATTATCCATTTGAATATTCAACAAGGTTTGACTTGGAACAATGTGAATGGTCAAATTAAAAACCTTGTCTTATTTTAGATGCCATATATGTGTTTGCTTGCCTTTATCAATGCAGGTTGGGATGAAGGTGTTTTGGGAATGCAATTAGGAGAAGTTGCTCGGCTAAGGGTAACCTATAACACATTTTTTATGTCTTTTGATTTTATTAATGGAGAGAGTGAATATGGTGCTGTTTGGCATATAACATTGCATGTGAAACCCATCAAAACTATGTCATTTGGTTAAAATCAATTAAACCTCTATATTTGGTATTTTATGTCCATCCCATTATGTTATAGATTGTTCATCTTTTCTGCTTCTCTAGTTATAAGCAGCAGCAACAAATTGTTGATGATTAGAAAAACTCTATACAAACAACTTCATTTGTGTTGAACTCAGATGAAACTCTGCATCAACACATCCATGTTTGTTTTTCTAACACATTGAATACAATTAACAATATGCAAACAAATCCGTTAACTGATGTTCTTGATCACTTTTAAATCTTAACCTTCAACCTCTCAAATATTACTAATCTTTATACTGTTTAAATGTCTGAACTTGTGATTAAGCAAAGATCTGTACTGAATTTGCTATTATTTTATCTGTTATTTCATATCTTTAACTTAATTTTTTGATTTATTTGGTAGTTTAATTTATCAAAAAGGTTGGATTTATAGATATGTACAAAGATATTGATGAGAATTGGGGATGAAGAGAAAATACAAAAATAATATAAATTTACATGGTTTTAGTAGGGTTTTTTTTTTTAACAACCAACAAATATAGTTTGTTTTATTCATAAGATGTAGCTTAGATGGGTTTTGAATTCAATGTTACATGCCTTATAAAGTCATGGTCATTTTCTCTATAAATTTAAAAAATTCTGCAGTTATTGTTGCGATAGTAATGCTCGTGATCAATAACAGCAAAGAGAATATTTTGATATCAGTTTAATGTTGCAGTGCTCTCCTGATTACGCTTATGGTGCTGGTGGATTTCCTGCATGGGGCATCCAGCCTAACTCAACTTTGGTTTTTGAGATTGAAGTTCTCCGTGCGCAGTAATTTGGTGTTAAACAGGAAATGTTGCATGTATTCTTGATTCGGTACCACTCTTACATGCTATTATATACTTCAAACACGTATCAGACTTTATGTTTATGATGCATGTTTCTTAGCATTCCCTCTGTGTGTAAGCTGGTTTGAGATTTGGCTGTTATGCAAGACTTTTTTTCTTTTTCTTTGTTTTTTTTCTCTCTCTTTGTTTTTTTTCTTTCTCAAGAGCTTCATAAAACATCATAAACTAAAGTGTTAAGCACAAGTTCTTGAGGATCAATGGTTAAAATGATAATCTTGATAACTTGACTTTGATACCAATTGTAAGTAACGGTTGCGCACAGTGGCGGAGCTTGACAGGTAAGAGGGGGGGGGGGTGATATAATTTTTTTTTTAGGGGGGCGAAATAAAGGTTTTTAAAAAATTTTACACTGCGTATCGGGAAATATACACTACTGCACGAAAAACAGGGGGCAGTCGCCCCCCGGTCTGAACTAAGTTGTGCCCCTGGTTGCGGAAAGGATCTTGTTTTATTTTTGAAGATTAAACATATAAGAACAATGAAAGAAATGAGTGGTGAAGAACAAACAATAGTGTAATATTATATGTATTTTTATGTAATACTAACAGCTCTTTCCAAGAAATCTATGAATTCCTGTATCGATGAAAGTTTTTGTATCTATTAATGTTTGAAGACATGTAAGGTGTGCAAGTAATTTTTTTTTAGGGGGGGCGAAATATAGGTTTTTAAAAATTTTACAATGCGTATCGGGAAATATACACTACTGCACGAAAAACAGGGGGCAGTCGCCCCCCGGTCTGAACTAAGTTGTGCCCCTGGTTGCGGAAAGGATCTTGTTTTATTTTTGAAGATTAAACATATAAGAACAATGAAAGAAATGAGTGGTGAAGAACAAACAATAGTGTAATATTGTAATGTAACGTGACCAACAACGAATTGTTTTATAGCAAAATATGATTCACTAATCAACAACGACTAAATTACTTGCACACCTTACATGTCTTCAAACATTAATAGATACAAAAACTTTCATCGATATAGGAATTCATAGATTTCTTGGAAAGAGCTGTTAGTATTACATAAAAATACACACATGCTCCAAACTGTAGGATGTTCTAAGGTAAAATCCTAGAAGCAATAAATACGAGGAACACCTGATCTCCGTAATTAGAAACATTAATTGACAGATCTTTAATGAAATAATCCATCACCAACTTACTAGACTGATACGCATCCGAGAAAGCATTTGGGTAATACTTTCTAAATGGTCATGTTATTCTCACACCTAACTCTTACTCTACGTACATTTTATACGTTTTGTATAGGTCTATACGAGACGTAAAGATCTATTATTATTTGTTAAGATTTCCTAGTGTTAATGATTGGATTTGTATATGTACGCCTTGTAATGTCCTATACAAGAAGTGTACGGGAATAATCATTGTCAAATAGAGTATGTGTTCTAGGCATGGTCATCCCATATTAACTCTCTATTTTTTGTTTTAATCACAAGTTCACAGATTTAGATCACTAAAAAGGTTAATAATAAGTGATCACAAAAGTGAAGTTTTGGATAAAAACCAGATGCAAAACTCATAAAATGTGGTGTTAAACATCCACAACTATCACATACCATATCTTTTGGCCGTTTTTTTCACATTGTCCCTCCATTACTTTAATGAAGTTTCAAATACTCATGTAAGTTTATGCATGGGCAAAACTATCCCTTTTTTTTATTCAAGTACTATTAAATTTTTGGCAGATAGGTTAAAATATTTTCTAATTATTGATTTCCCCACCGTTTTAAAATTTATCCATCTCGTGTCATTTCTCTAAAACTATACAAGCTTCACCATTGTTTATCTTACGTATATTTTATGCGAGGTTGCAGTATTTTTCTTTTTACATATATAATTTCAAATTTCCATGTATACGTGACAAATAAAATGTCAAAAAAATCGTCTACAAAGAAATTCAGGTTTATACCTAACTGTATCAATCGACAATTTTTGTCACATCTATAAAAATAAAATTCTCTTTTATTGATCTTTATATGTAAAACTAACTGTTTTTGCCATAAAAGCTTTTATTTTATGACCTAAAATGTCCATATATGTGACACTAATCCCTTCATTTTTCACATTGACATTTTTTAATTCAAAATATTTTGAGGGTTTACATCGTATTCACCTTTATTTAATCTCATTCTTGACATTATTGAAATAAATGTGGATACTCTTTCTACATTTCAAGATCCAGTTCCCACGTATATTTCGGTTCATGTCTAAAGTTCCATTTTAGTTTTACTAACACCAACTTTTTATGTTTAAGCCTCATTTCTTGATGATCTTCAATTTGAAGTAGTTGCTCGTTAAATTTTAACTTCTCATTCAGTTCAATTCATAGAGGCATTATGTGATAATTGCAGTTGATAATTACGTCATTGGTGACGGGATCACATTTGGTCGTTCTAGAAATCCGCGTTGATTTAATGATTGAAATTATTACAGATCGATAGTATGCGAGAAATGATGAACGTGGGCGAAAACCGTGTGCAAAACGGAGTCCTGGATTGCCCGGAATCGAAAAACGAAGAAAAAGTTCTAAGTATTGATCAAATGGGCTCGTCGCGGTACGCGATGGAGGAGTTGAGTTTCCTTCGCGGTACGCGATGCATGAAAAATATCTGAGATTCCCGAAAATCTTCGCGGTACGCGAAGCCTTCTTTGGCTTCTGGTCGCGGTACGCGAAGGGTGTGGCGGTGCAATGATCTGATCTTCTTTATCAGATTTTCATGCAGATCTTAATTTTTTTATCAACTCGAACTTCTTCGACCCAGAAGTCTACCAGACGAAAGTTGAAGCCTCCAAACAACCTTTTGAAGCCATCAGGAGTCACCAATCGCACCAGGAATTATTTCTACAAGTTCTGATCGTTGTTTTAACCGCAGATATCCGTCAGATTAGGTAATGATCCGTTTAAACTTTCTGGTTTGATTTTGATTGATTAGATCTTGATTTTGAACGTAATGACATAGTTAGGATTGTTGATTATTGCCTAGATGATGGCTAGGATTGATTATAAACAAAGAACACGATGTTTTAACGGTTAAATCCTTGTTTTGATCCGTTGTAATGCCCGGTTTGCATGAAACCATAACCATGATTATAATGGTTTAACCCATTTGATTATAACAATGTAGGTGATTAGTTGGATTAATCCTTGAAATGCAAGGTTTAATCCAAGTGTTTCAAACTAATAACAATCATTAACATACTCATTGGAACGATTATCTGATGTTTATGATAACAGTCAGATTAGTATGTTAAACTTGGTTATTACACCTATTCTAATGCTACATTGTGATATTTTATGATATTTGGGTAATCAATAACAAGGATTAATCATTCCTAAGCCATTAAGCCATCTAGAAACTGTGTTAGCATTATAATCAACAACATTAACTATTTGGTTAATCCAAGACAATTCTGATTAATCGAGAGTGTCATCAACCTTGTATTGGGAATCTAATACAATGTAGGTTCCTATATTATCATACATTGTATGATATGATAACAAATTAACAAATTAAACATTTAATATCGGTTTGATGACTTACAAAGCAATGTCTTTGGCATTGAACGTTTAGAAAGATATAATCAGTAAACTAGAACATAAATCTCATAAAACATAACTAAATGCAGAATCACCCTTTATTATCAGTTGGGAGATATTCTGCTACCTCTATATCATCAGGTGAGTTTCGTACAACCCATTTTTCTTTTTTATGTTTTATAAACATCGGGGTAACTCTGCAAACCTTTTCTGAACATATGATATGCATCACTGTTATCTGTGTGATTTCATGTGACTTTTGTGTGATTTCATGGGATTTTGCCGTTAGTATCTTTATCACAGTATCAAAAGACCTCATTTCATGAACTGTATCTAGTGAACCCGTGTGGGGCCGAATAGAAAACATTGATAGTACTATTGGCTGACAACCCATTTTTCGGGAGCTTGCAACTCCCCCTGGTGTAAATGTTTGTTATCTATTTCCAAAACTTCTTCATGTAAGTGATATACATTAAGACAATGAAGCACCAAGATATTTACCGACGGGTAATATCTTCACAGAACAAGAACATATCAGTCCGAAAGGAACTAGATACGGGTCCCATGATTATCTTGAACATAACATTTTGTGAACTTATATCACATATCATATTGTGAAACATGACTGTATGATCTCACCAGCTTTGTGCTGATGTTTCAAACTCAAACCTTTTTGCAGGTAAACTGTAATCGCCGGTGAGGACACACTTTTGGAGTACTTGCACTTGAATAATTAGTTTTGTAATTAAACAAACTTAGCTGTAATGTAATTGTGATTGCGACAACCCTGTAATGTAATTATTTTAAGTTAATCTGTGTGCTTGTGATATTGGATCAAGTAAGTCACCCCTCACCACAGAGACATCATCACTATGCTTCCGCAACCAATTCAGTGACATCATACATGAGGTGAGGAGAGGTGGGGGTGTGACAGGGTGGTATCAGAGACACAGGTTATAGAGAATTAGGTTGATTTAGAGACCTAGACTATAACCGTAGGCTCGAATAGTGACACAGAGAGCACCGAACATTAATAACGAACAACGCTTGTTTTGAAAGAAGCCAGAAAAATCAGGTGGTACAAATTCCAGTTATGAATGGCCAGCATAACTGAAATTTGCAACACGTGTGCGTTTTAGTTTAATTTAATTCAAGCAGAACATTAATAACCATAAAGACGAATAGTTGTTTGGAGATAGGAAAGAACATCATATCATGTCCAAGTTTATGTTAAATATCGTTATTTAATATTTACTTTATGATACTAATTAGAGATTTTGATTGTACAGCGATGGCCGATCAAGCTGAACAGTATATTTACCAGAGATTTCCCTATCTGAGGTTGGACGACACCCCGAGTTCTAGTACAGGAGCAGACTCGGATCCTAGTGAGGCTTCATCTGCAGCCTCTCAGGCGACCCCTGCCGGACCGCATACACCATCATCCCCCAGACCTGTTACTCCACCACCACCATCACCAGTACTACCACCAGCAGCCCCCATTGTACCCAGTCCTCCACATTCACCCTTGGTTCATACTTCTGCTGAGAGGAGACAGAGCTCCTCTCCACGGAGAGTCCCCGCGTGGGACGGATTACGACGGATGCGGGGACAAGCCCACAAGACCATGGGGCTACCCCCTAGACATCAGATGGCTCCACGAGATGAGCCACAGACCGTCCATGAGGTGGGAGAATCCTCCCACCAAGCTGAGCTGCGGGCCAAATGCAGCAGGTCTCTCAAGACCTGCAGGGCCTGAGGCAGGACCTTCACCACCATCAGACTACCCTGGAGGATACCCGCACCACAGTACTTGAGATTCTTACTTCACACCTGACTTTGATGGAGCAGGTGAATCTCATGGGTACTGATGCCCAGGCTTGGAGGGCGACCATAGAGGAGCGTTTGAGTAGGACCTGGAGACAGGCACTGGTTGCTGCATTGTGGCAGCAAGCTGCAGTCTGGAGAGGAAGACTGCAAGGCTGGATTTGGATGCTTGGTACACTGAGCACTGAGGCTAGACTCTTATGTTTAGCTATAGTATTGGCTACTATAGCTATTATACTAGCCTGCTTATTGTATTTCCTACGGTAAGTGTGATCGAGCATCACTCATTTTGGGACTTGTCATTGTACATACCGTGGATGGATATGTTGTTATCTGTATGGATGTTGTAGTAACACTCGTTTATATTAAACTCTATGATAGTGCTAATAAATGGTTGTTTTGTGTATTTAATTGTGTAATGGGTTATACATGTTGTGTGTGATTGGTGTGTTAATATCAAATTCAGGTAATCAACAACTAGAGACTAAAAACAATTCCAAGTAAGAAAATATCAACTTGAGAACATATCTATTGCCAGTATGGCAATGTATCATATCATTGTGAGAACAAAGGCCTGTGTGGCAACATTTCAATTGTCTGTGTGACAACATTTCAAAGTCCTGTGTGGCATCATATCAAAGTCCTGTGTGGCAACATTTCAATTGTCTGTGTGGCAACATTTCAAAGTCCTGTGTGGCAACGTTTCAATTGTCTGTGTGACAACATTTCAAAGTCCTGTGTGGCATCATATCAAAGTCCTGTGTGGAAACATTTCAATTGTCTGTGTGACAACATTTCAAAGTCCTGTGTTGCATCATATCAAAGTCCTGTGTGGCAACATTTCAAAGTCCTGTGTAATATTTTGACGTTTTGTTGAATTATCAGGACTGAGTATAACTACGAATATCTGTATGATCTGTGTGTATCGAGAACATGTCTGGACTAAATTCATGTAGTTATACAGTATTCTTTATAATCACATTTCAATATAAATTTTCAGTGTAACTGAATATGATTGAATTTATGTGATAGAACGGGTTATATCTTTAATGTTCTTAAACTGACCTGAGTTTGTCTGCTTGTGAGCAGATTAATGGCTCCTAAACGAGGTCGACCAGCTAAGAGAGCTACCCAGAACATTACAAACCCTGAACAGAATCAAATTCCACCTTTGAATGTTGAATCAAATCCGGATCCGCGTGTAAATCCGGAAGCGAACATGGTTCCACCTGGGAACTTGGAAACACATACTACTCCACCAGTGAACCCTGGAGCAAACACTGTTCCACCTGCTGGTACAAGTGGATCTGAAACAAATGAAGCTATGATAGCACGAATTGTGCGTGAACAACTATCTGCTTGTGGTGTTCTGACACAACACCAACCACATATCACCGCAGGTTCTGGTGGGGACCACGATCATGCTGAACATAATGCTACTGGTGGTCACGTTGAAACTCATACTACCACCGGTGCAACAACCACAAAAACAACTGTTCCTGATCCACCACAGCAAGGGTGTACATATAAGTACTTTGCTTCTTGCAACCCTCCTACTTTTACAGGCAAGGAAGGAGCGGCTGGTCTTTTACGGTGGATTGAGGAGATGGAAACCAAACTCAAAATCAGCTAATGTTTGGCAGAGCATAAGGTGTTTTATGCTGTATGTTCTCTGAAAGACTCAGCTTTGACCTGGTGGAATACCCAGGCCAAGACTTTGGGTTCAGCCACAGTTGACTCAATGGGCTGGAACGATTTCAAAACTCTGATTAGATCAGAGTACTGCCCAATCACTGAGATTCAAAAACTCCAGGAGGAATTCTAAAATCACTCAATGATCGGTGCTGATTGTCTGGCTTACACCGATCGGTTTCACGAACTTACTTGTTTACTTCCCGATATGTTTCCTACGGAAGCAGCTTTGATCGAGAAATACATTAAGGGTTTGATTCCCCACATTCGGGGAATGGTTACTGCAGCTGAACCTACAACTCTGAAACATACAAATCTTTTGACCACTAAGCTTACCAGTGAGGCAGTAAGGAGTGGTACTCTATCTTTGAAACCTCAGACGGCTCACAGCCGTAGTGATATCGGTACCTCTAATGTTTCTAAAGGTACTAAACGAAAGTGGTTTGGCAAAACTAAGGCGAAAGCTCCGGCTGAGATCACCCAGAGCAAGCCAACTGTGAAAAACTATGGTGCTGCTATTCCTGAGAGGAAAACTTATACCGAACAGGCGCCCAAATGCAATAAATGTCCATTTCATCACACGGGACCGTGTCCTGTTTGTGCCAACTGTAATCAAGTTGGACATTTCACCAAATATTGCAATTTTCCTGCTCAACCACAAAATCAAGCACCACGGCAAACCACTCAAACCAACCGGTCATGCTACAAATGTGGAAGCCCTGACCATCTCATGCGAAACTGTCCAAACAATAACACCAATCCAGGAACTGAAGCTAGAGGGAGAGCTTTTCAGATTGGTGCGACCGAGGCGAGACATGATGCAAATATTGTTACTGGTACGTTTCTACTTAATAATCTTTACGCATCAGTTCTCTTTGATACAGGAGCAGATAAGAGTTTTATCTCTCCTGAATTTGCATCTTTACTTTCACTGCCTACGGTAAATCTAGAAACTCCTTATGTTATTGAACTTGCTAATGGCAAGTTGATCAAAACTAACAGTGTTATTCAAGGATGTTCCTTGAATTTGAATGATCATCTTTTCAATATCAATTTACTTCCTATTGAGCTTGGAAGCTTTGATGTTGTGGTCGGTATGGACTGGCTTTCTGATAACCAAGCGGAAGTTGTGTGTCAAAACAAGATGATCCGTATTCCATTACCTAACGGTAATACACTGATAGTTCAAGGAGAACGAGCCGGTAGAAAACTTGGTATCATATCTTGTATGCGCTCAGAAATTCTTAAGGAAAGGCTGTTATGCTTTCCTAGCACACGTGACTGAGCACAACTCTTCACCCAAACGAATCACAGATATCCCAGTAGTCAAAGATTTTCCTGAAGTATTTCCTGAGGACATCTCAGGATTACCCCCAGTGAGACAAGTTGAATTTCGGATTGACTTGATTCCAGGTGCAGCACCTGTTGCTAAAGCCCCGTATCGGCTTGCACCATCAGAAATGCAAGAACTTTCGGGTCAATTGCAAGAACTTTTAGACAAAGGTTTTATCAGACCTAGTTTCTCACCCTGGGGAGCACCAATTCTTTTTGTGAAAAAGAAGGATGGTTCATTCAGAATGTGTATTGACTATCGGGAACTCAATAAACTGACAATCAAGAATCGTTATCCATTACCTCGTATCGATAATCTGTTTGATCAATTGCAAGGTGCTACTTACTTCTCAAAAATCAATTTAAGATCTGGATATCATCAATTGCGTATTCATGATGATGACGTTCCTAAAACTGCTTTCCGAACGCGATACGGACATTATGCATTTCTAGTAATGCCGTTTGGTTTAACAAATGCACCAGCAGTTTTCATGGATCTGATGAATCTAGTATGTAGACCTTATCTGGATAAATTTGGGATTGTGTTTATTGATGATATTCTTATTTACTCTCGAAATCAACAAGAACATGCTCAACACTTGAAATTAATTCTAGAACTTTTGGCACATGAGAAATTATATGCCAAATTCTCCAAGTGTGAATTTTGGTTACGAGAAGTTCAATTTCTCGGGCATGTTGTGAATAAGAATGGTATTCAAGTGGATCCCAGTAAGATTCAAGCAGTGAAACAGTGGGAGACACCACGAACCCCGACTGAAATACGTCAATTTTTGGGGTTGGCAGGTTATTATCGTCGGTTTATCAAGAACTTTTCAAAGATAGCCTTGCCACTCACCACATTGACCCAAAAGAATCAACCTTTTATATGGGATTCTCAACAGGAGGAGGAGGCGTTCCAACTGTTGAAACACAAACTCTGTAACGCACCTATCTTGGCATTACCGGAAGGTATTGATAATTTCACAGTATACTGTGATGCTTCTTGTCAAGGTCTTGGGTGTGTCCTAATGCAGAAGGATAAGGTAATTGCTTACGCTTCTCGACAACTGAAAGTACATGAGAAGAACTATACCACACATGATCTAGAACTTGGTGCAGTGGTGTTTGCACTCAAGATTTGGAGACATTATCCATACGGAACTAAGTGTATTATATACACTGATCACAAAAGCCTCCAGCACATTCTAGATCAGAAAATGTTGAACATGCGACAGAGGCGATGGGTTGAACTTCTAAACGACTATGACTGTGAAATTCGTTATCACCCAGGTAAAGCGAATGTCGTAGCCGATGCCTTGAGTCGCAAGGAACGAGTCAAACCTTTACGTGTGAAAGCGTTAGGTATGACTATTCAAACCAGTCTAATTCCTCAAATTAAAGAAGCTCAGCAACAAGCTTTACAAGCAACGAACTATTCTGTTGAGGGACTGAGGGGATTAGACAAGAAACTCGATACCAAAAATGATGGACTGTTGTATTTCAAAAACCGAATGTGGATTCCTTGCTTCGGTAACTCTAAAACAATTATCTTGGATGAGGCGCACAAATCCAAGTATTCCATTCATCCAGGTGCTGATAAAATGTATAAAGATCTTAAAGACTTTTACTGGTGGCCTGGAATGAAGAAACAAATAGCTGAATACGTGGATCGATGTTTAACATGTCTCAAAGTTAAGGCTGAACATCAACGACCTTCTGGATTATTACAACAACCTGAGATTCCCATGTGGAAATGGGATCAAATCTCTATGGATTTCATCACTAAATTACCCAGAACCTCACGTAATCATGACTCTATATGGGTTATCGTTGATCGCCTTACGAAATCTGCGCATTTCTTACCCATCCGAGAGGATTATTCTATGGATCGACTCGCTAAACTCTATGTTAATGAGATTGTATCTCGACACGGAGTACCCATCTCTATTATCTCTGACAGAGATAGTCGATTTATGTCACGATTTTGGCAAACTCTTCAGAAAGCTCTGGGCATGCAAATCAATATGAGCACAGCTTATCATCCACAAACCGACGGGCAGACTGAACAAACAAATCAAACTCTGGAAGACATGCTCAGAAGCTGTGTGATTGATTTTGGAGGTAGCTGGGATATCATCTTCCACTTGTTGAATTCTCATACAATAACAGCTACCATACCAGCATTCAATGCGCTCCATTCGAAGCACTTTATGGACGCAAGTGTAGATCACCTATCTGTTGGTCAGAGGTAGGTGAAAGTCTAATCATAGGCCCATAATTCATTCAGGAAACAACTGATAAGATCGCACTCATTCAAGAACGAATTAAAGCTGCTCACGATCGTCAAAAGAGTTATGCGGATAATCGTCGTAGACCGTTAGAATTCCAAGTAGGTGATCGGGTTATGTTGAAAGTGTCACCTTGGAAAGGCATTTTCAGATTCGGGAAGAGAGGTAAACTCACCAAGGTTTGTAGGACCATTCAAAATTCTTGAAAGAATTGGATCAGTAGCCTACATACATGAGTTACCTCCTGAACTTAGTAACATTCACGATGTTTTTCATGTATCCAATCTGAAGAAGTGTCTGACTGATGAATCATTGATTGTACCTCTAGAAGAGATTCATATTGATGAAAAACTTCAGTTCAGTGAAGAACCAGTAGAGGTAATGAATCGAGAAATGAAAGTGCTGAAACGTAGCCGCATACCAATCGTTAAAGTGCGATGGAACTCGCAACGTGGACCCGAATATACTTGGGAACGTGAAGATCAAATGAAATCAAAATACCCACATCTATTCTCATAAACGATTGTCATCTAGTAAGTCTTCACTAAATTTCGGGACGAAATTTCTCTAACAGGAGGAGACTGTGATAATTGCAGTTGATAATTACGTCATTGGTGACGGGATCACATTTGGTCGTTCTAGAAATCCGCGTTGATTTAATGATTGAAATTATTACAGATCGATAGTATGCGAGAAATGATGAACGTGGGCGAAAACCGTATGCAAAACGGAGTCCTGGATTGCCCGGAATCGAAAAACGAAGAAAAAGTTCTAAGTATTGATCAAATGGGCTCGTCGCGGTATGCGATGGAGGAGTTGAGTTTCCTTCGCGGTACGCGATGCATGAAAAATATCTGAGATTCCCGAAAATCTTCGCGGTACGCGAAGCCTTCTTTGGCTTCTGGTCGCGGTACGCGACGGGTGTGGCGGTGCAATGATCTGATCTTCTTTATCAGATTTTCATGCATATCTTAATTTTTTTATCAGCTCGAACTTCTTCGACCCAGAAGTCTACCAGACGAAAGTTGAAGCCTTCAAACAACCTTTTGAAGCCATCAGGAGTCACCAATCGCACCAGGAATTTTCTACAAGTTCTGATCGTTGTTTTAACCGCATATATCCGTCAGATTAGGTAATGATCCGTTTAAACTTTCTGGTTTGATTTTGATTGATTAGATCTTGATTTTGAACGTAATGACATAGTTAGGATTGTTGATTATTGCCTAGATGATGGCTAGGATTGATTATAAACAAAGAACACGATGTTTTAACGGTTAAATCCTTGTTTTGATCCGTTGTAATGCCCGGTTTGCATGAAACCATAACCATGATTATAATGGTTTAACCCATTTGATTATAACAATGTAGGTGATTAGTTGGATTAATCCTTGAAATGCAAGGTTAAATCCAAGTGTTTCAAACTAATCACAATCATTAACATACTCATTGGAACGATTATCTGATGTTTATGATAACAGTCAGATTAGTATGTTAAACTTGGTTATTACACCTATTCTAATGCTACATTGTGATATTTATGATATTTGGGTAATCAATAACAAGGATTAATCATTCCTAAGCCATTAAGCCATCTAGAAACTGTGTTAGCATTATAATCAACAACATTAACTATTTGGTTAATCCAAGACAATTCTGATTAATCGAGAGTGTCATCAACCTTGTATTGGGAATCTAATACAATGTAGGTTCCTATATTATCATACACTGTATGATATGATAACAAATTAACAAATTAAACATTTAATATCGATTTGATGACTTACAAAGCAATGTCTTTGGTATTGAACGTTTAGAAAGATATAATCAGTAAACTAGAACATAAATCTCATAAAACATAACTAAATGCAGAATCACCCTTTATTATCAGTTGGGAGATATTCTGCTACCTCTATATCATCAGGTGAGTTTCGTACAACCCATTTTTCTTTTATGTTTTATAAACATCGGGGTAACTCTGCAAACCTTTTCTGAACATATGATATGCATCACTGTTATCTGTGTGATTTCATGTGACTTTTGTGTGATTTCATGGGATTTTGCCGTTAGTATCTTTATCACAGTATCAAAAGACCTCATTTCATGAACTGTATCTAGTGAACCCGTGTGAGGCCGAATAGAAAACATTGATTGTACTATTGGCTGACAACCCATTTTTCGGGAGCTTGCAACTCCCCCTGGTGTAAATGTTTGTTATCTATTTCCAAAACTTCTTAATGTAAGTGATAAACATTAAGACAATGAGGCACCAAGATATTTACCGACGGGTAATATCTTCGCAGAACAAGAACATATCAGTCCGAAAGGAACTAGATACGGGTCCCATGGTTATCTTGAACATAACATTTTGTGAACTTATATCACATATCATATTGTGAAACATGACTGTATGATCTCACCAGCTTTGTGCTGATGTTTCAAACTCAAACCTTTTTGCAGGTAAACTGTAATCGCCGGTGAGGACACACTTTTGGAGTACTTGCACTTGAATAATTAGTTTTGTAATTAAACAAACTTAGCTGTAATGTAATTGTGATTGCGACAACCCTGTAATGTAATTATTTTAAGTTAATCTTTGTGCTTGTGATATTAGATCAAGTAAGTCACCCCTCACCACAGAGACATCACCACTATGCTTCCGCAACCAGTTCAGTGACATCATACATGAGGTGAGGAGAGGTGGGGGTGTGACACATTAATAATGATTCGCCTGCTTTACATTTTCGTAGATTAGAGACGTGAAACATATATTGTGCACTATGGTCATTTCTTCTAATAATTCAAGTTGACAAGCTACTAGTCTAATTCGTTTAAGGATTTTGAAAGGCTTGGCATAGCAAAGGCTTGACACAGCATGGACTTAACTTTCTCTTACAGAATCATGCCACTCATTTCCAAAAACCAAAAAAAAAAAAAAAAAAGCTGGCTTTCTCTTTCGATCCGCAAAACTTTTTCATGAACTTGTGATTAGTTTATAACAGATTTGATTCTATTGACTAATCTTGACGGGTGTTAACATTTTAATTATTTTTTAAATGTTTACTTGTTAAACTTATTTTATGTGATCTTTTAGCGTGATCTTTTAGGGAGAGTGTTGGCTTTATCATTATCGTGTTGTATAGCATAGAGCAAGTAAATTTGGTAGAAAACTTGTATGCAACTGTTGTGGTTTGTGTGTAATGTAAGAAAACTTAATAACCCACCAAACATGATGGAAATAAATTATGATGGTTTTGGTGATCAAAGATGATGATGATGATCTATTTTTGCCGTTCTTGCATTGTGTGTTTACGCCCCATTTGCGGTGCACACATATAATGTGTATATATATATGTGTTGGTCCTTAGAGGCAAAAAAAAATTGCACTAATTTTAGCATTATTTTACTTATTTTGTGAAAATAATCGTTAAAGCGTTGAGATGATTAACCTCAAACGATAACTTTGAGCCGGGGACTATTTCGGAGAAGCCTATCTATCACAACTGGGATAGGGGTAAGGTTTGTCTCTATTCTTCCCCCCAAACCCTACTCTAAATGGAATTTTTACTAGGTATGCTTGTTGTTGCTGCATTGTGTGTTAGCACTGAACATGTTGATGACTTAATGTTTAGGTTTATATTGAACTTACAAATGGGCTGAACATAAAGTTGAAATAAGCAAAATGCAAATGATCAAGGCATCAACATAGGCATAGCTGTTAAAATGCAAATGGTCATCCCTATTTGGGTAAAAACATAGCAACCTCCATTAAAAAGATGAAATCAAATTGGAAAACAGTACAAATTCATTTTAGTTTTGTTGGATCACACAACATCACACAAGTCCTTTGTTTTTAACCTTATAACCACACTAAATCTTGATGAAAGCAGTAACATCTCGGTACACCTCTCATTAATCTACATACCTTTCACGTTATCATCTGCAGCTTCAGTTTGCTCGGCTTTGAATAACATCCAGCCCCATCTCACTAGCATCTGTAGCCTGCAACTCCACCTGAATCCCATCAAGCTCTCTCTTGAATCGATCCTTTGAGCTTGCATAGATCATCTTGTTCCTCACCCTTGCAGTATCAGGAGACCTTCAAAACCATAATATATCAATCATCAAACTTCATACAGTTTACAGGATCTTATAGTTAACTTTAAAAGATCAATAATATTGTTTTATTTGTTAATATTACCATGCAATGAAAAAAATCCTGCTCTTTTGGACACCTTCTGGAGTCAAGAAATCATAATCAAAGACAGCATATCGGCACTCGTTATCAGGGAGGCATGCAGTGAAATCATCATAGGTCTGTGCTGGTTCTCCAACCTTTTCCACCATCACCTGCTTCTGCTTCTCTTCAATCTTGTAGATGATGAAGCGATGTGTCCGTTTTGCTTTCAAATCCATAAACTTTAGCTTGCAATCATCATCCACAGCCATCCCAGATGCTGCGTTGGCCTTCAAGTTTGATAAATTATCAGTATAGACAGCCAGGAATGTTATAAACATTTCAAAAACTATGTCAGCCCTATGGCATGTAAGCATTTCAATAAGATTGTTCACTTGATTTGGGATTCCATTCCACCATGTAAAGATGCTAGTTATGTAACTAACACTTCACACTTCAACCAAAGATTCTTTGAAGATTAGCATACGAGTCCAGACAACTCATGAGCCAATGATGCCTCTAACAGACCACATTACTTTACCAGCATTTTGTACCAGGCAATAGGCTAGCTAAAGTTTCTGTAACAGATAACTGATTAGGGTACATGACTACACAGGTAAAATATCACTTAACATCCCTAAGAAACACCAAACAAAGCACCACAAGACGCCCTAAATAACAATATAACATCAAAACACCCAATCAAGTTAGACATAAGTTCCAAAATATGCTACAAGCTCTGAAACAAAGTGCCTCAAAAATCTCCACCGACTCTCAAATGTTTTAAAAACAAATCTAGAATCCAAATAAAGGCAATCTCGATGATCTGAACCAATTCATGGAGTCCATTCTGATTAGATTATACACGCATCTGACAATTCAAACATCTGATCTAGCACATCGTCAGGTTATGAGGACAGAATTAAACATTTTAATCAACTGCTTAACACATAAATCACACATAATTGAAGATCAATCACCGGAAACAAAGATCAATAGTATCAGCTAAAACATATTAACAAAATCAGCAAGCAGCCTACAGATCGCGGTAAGTATCTCAAATCAAACAGAACCATAAATATTTACAATATGTTAACAGATGAGTCAGCATAATCTGTTTCTGTGTGCGTGTCAAGGAGAGAAAGAAAGGTAACCATGATCTCCGGGGGAGAGTGATCGGCGGGATCGATCCAGAAAATCTAGGGCTCTGATCAAGAAATTTCAGCAGATTTTTGCGGTGAATGAGAAGACGTGTTTGATGTTTTATCACTTTTAACAAGTCCAATTGTAAAAAAGGCCTTGATGTTTTATCACTTTTTCGTTACAAACCCTCAAATATCGTCTTTCAAGATCATTGGAAGAAGAAAAAGAACTTTAAGAGATGTACTATCAAAATTTTTGTAACATCACTGTATTTAATGAATTGTCGTTACATATAATATATTTGTATTAATAGAACCTGTTATAATAATTTGATGATTTGGATTTGATTGATGATATTATTATTTGGTATGCATTGATGAGAACATATGATTAATAGGCATAAACCATGGAAAAGTTTAGTTTGCAATATAACTAGACTGAATCACAGTGTTTATTGCAGATGAACGAATATGATATGAGTTGATTTATTTGGGGATTGGTAGTTGTGTAGGATTCTATCACCAAATATAGGCAAGGGTATAGTCATGGTATATCGAAGAGGTGGTGGGCTGGCGGCTGGATAAGTTTCGACGATTCCTACGTATGCCCTATACATAAGCTTTCTTCGGTTTATCATGAGTATGTCAGTGTTGAGGATTTGGTGAGGAGAATCTGAGGTTTTGGTTTGAATTGGTAAAGAATTATGGATTGGTCACTAAATATAGTCAAGGACACATGGTCATGGTTTATCGAAATGATGGTGGGACGGCGGCTGGATAGGTTGCGACCGACTCCTACGTAGCCATGTACATAAACGTATTTCGATATATCATGGTTGTGTCAATGATATGATTTAGTGTGGTTAAGGATTGAGAAACTGATAATTGATAAACATATTTAATTAAAATAATGAAGATGATACTGAAAGCAATTATGCGATGGTATGGTCACGAATATAACTTATAAAGCGAATATTCTTCCA
This sequence comes from Mikania micrantha, assembly GCA_009363875.1. NCBI lineage: Eukaryota > Viridiplantae > Streptophyta > Magnoliopsida > Asterales > Asteraceae > Mikania > Mikania micrantha. The sequence continues at coordinate 2,515 of SZYD01002197.1, read as the reverse complement.
GAAATGTTAACCTAATAATGTATTCGCGTGGGTGACGATTCACACCAATACAATTATTAGGAATAATATCCTGAAACGATATTCCATGAATCGTAAATCAAGTTGGATTACCAAACAAACGTTGAACTTGTATGGGTGACGATCTACATAAGTAACGCGTTTCAACGAGATAACCGAAATAATATTTTACGATACTTAAAATTAATAAAAAGGATTTAAAACGTTTACTAGGAATAAACACCTTAACAGATTTTAAATAAAAATCGTTTTGTTAAACGTTTCATAATTTAAAGATAAATTTCGTAAAAAACCAAGCAATTAAAATGTGTTAACACGTAAATAATTGTAACCGAGCAAGCGGGATTGATCTGGACTATAAAAGGGAGGGACATCACCTTCTTTTTCACTTTCCCACTCACTTTCTCTCTCAAGAAAACCATTTTCGGCTCACTCTCTCACTAGAACTTCTCTCTAAGAGTTCTTCATTTCTCAGCTATTTTGGTTGATTCTTGTCCCAAATCGTTCGTATAATCAAGTAGATCATAAACCCACAAGAATTTCCAGCATTTGGTCGAGTTTTGCAGGTAGATTATTGAGTTTACTTTTTGAGTTTTGTTTGAAACAACCACCGACCGACCACACTGCTTTTATAAGCGATTTAACACCTTAAAATCTTAAACCAAGCTTGTGTAAACAACTTGGAACCATGGAAGGCACCTGCAACTTGAGTTGGTCGACCATGAAGGTGGGGAAGAAGACCCCTCGTCGATATTAACAATATCGAAGGAAGGGTCGTCGAACCTAGCTTCCATTGTCGATATTAGATAATGTCGATGGTATCTTCGAACATGTCAGCATCGGTGGCCAAGATAAATCACTAGTATCGACATTCAAAAAGGGAACCATCGAATTTACCCCTCCGAGACTGTTAATGTCGATGGGTGACCATCGAACATGATAGAATCGATGGGGGAGGCTTATCGATATTATGGGTTGTTGAACTTGTCATCCTCGATACTACTCTACCAATATTATCACCGATCCTAGTCACCGAGATTATCAATATCGGTGGCCTTGTGGGGAGCCGAGTATGATGATATCGAGGAAGCTCTCAAACACATAAAAATAACTAACTTAGGAAATGTGTTAGCATATATCCATGCATGCAAGTATATAATTTAAGTTGCCACCTTTTTCAATATATATATATATATATACATACACTTATGAATTTACATAATTTAGACTTTTGTGTGAATAACATCATTATTATTTCTTTAAACTTAGTTCAGTTTTAAAAACTTAAATTATGATGGTTAACTTAAATAAGACATGTGTGGACTTATGCATGCATGCATGTATAGATATGTGTAAGGTTACCACCTTTTCAACATATAGAGATATATGTGTGTTATTAGTAAACTTTGGTTTCAAAATTTAGATAATCATTATTCATTTAAAACTAACAAGTTCTAAAACTTATATTGTGATTATTATAACTATTGTGAAACATAAGAATTTCATTATAACTTGGATAGTTTCATATAATTAATGATACGTGTTCAAACTAAAAGTTAAACACGACAAGCATTATACGATAATAAAAACACATATATTTATGAGAATGAAACATATGAAACGCAGGTTGTTGAGTCACCCATTGATTCTACCTAAGAGAGCGCGCATTCTACAAAACACTGAATCATAAGACATCACTGTGAGTTCTCATAACCCCATTTTAAATCTTTTACCTTTAAACTCGGCGGTGGAACATGTATACCATAACCATTATGATTTTGATGTAACATGTGTGGAACTGGGTTATCATTGAGATGCTATTATTGAGATATTATTGTGGATATGGAATATCATAACTCCTGTGAGTCATTGTTGATTGAATTAACTTCGGTCTTCCGCGATGATTGAATTACTGTTGATTGAGTTGACTTCGGTCCTCTGTGGTGATTCCACTGTTGATTGAGTTGACTGCAGTCCTCCGCAATGTAAAATATGGTCACTTATGCTTATTGGGATATCGTTGATTGAGTTGACTGAAGTCATCCGCGATGATTTCACCTACCGTTGATTGAATTAACTAAGGTCCTTAGCGGTACATTATTTGAGATTGTTATGGTGATTGATGGTTATTGAGTTATGTGTTTGGTTGAGATTGATTGAATGTATTTGGATGATTATTTGTGATTATTTGGATTATTTGACTTGGTATGTTTGTTTGTGTGCATACAGATTATGATTATCTCACAGGTTCACACGTGTTATTCTTAATATTTTATAAGTATTTTTGGAATAATCAAAACTTATGATTACTCACCAATCACGTATATAGTTGACACTTGATTTTCTACATGTTTCAGGAAACAAGGAGAGTAGGTAGAGCAGGGTAGCTCAACATCTTTTGGACATCATCACTTAAGATCTGGACTTAGCTAAATTAACTTTTATTAACATCTTGTAATATGAAAAAAAAAAGATATAATATGCAATTGTTTTAGTA